>MU854492.1:0-67279 GCA_033296685.1 Parachaetomium inaequale | reverse complement strand
ACGACCATAGGCGCTAGAAAACTCGGGATCCCGTCCGCTCTCCCCTAGATAAACTAGCGGTCAGAAGCTTATGTTTTCGGAGAAGAGGGGTCAAAAAACAGAGGGTCTCGGGGTCCAAAAACGGGTGCCTCTTTTCCTCTGTTAGTGCTGTCCGTTTCAAGAAAACGGTGAAGCCGGCTGTACCGCAGAACCGTTCAGGCTTATGCAGCAGGTGTAGTACAGCGGCCAATCGAGTACTGCCATCGAGCACAGCCGCTGTCTTTGCGGCATCAAGGACGAGTAACGGGACGGGTTGATCCGAATGCGGAATTGCCAGAGACACTGAGCACCTTTGCGCATTCAGATTGAATAAAAGTGCAACCATCTCTTGAACATAGACTGCATTCTTTATCTCTTGCGAGTATGTGCTTAAACAGGAGCGTGGGAGACTTTGTCTCGCAAACCATTATAAGGTGCCAAGGAACCACGGCATTTGGACCTCACAGCTGGAACCTCAGCGGCCTTTTAGTAGGCTTCATGAAGGCGCGGAGATGGCACCGTAATGCCTAAGGCCAGAATGACTTCCGTACTCCGCACCTAGGCAAGTTTTAGCCAGTCCCAGAAGTCCCTATGTTAGATACCCAAATATGTTCTATGACGGGGTTTGTAACCATTTTCCACATACGAAGCACAGGTCTCTCTTCATGTATGGACAGCCTGGAATTTGATCAGCTGAAGCCGAACAGAATGGCTGTGTGGTGGCGTCCAGCTTGTGCCACAGCCACATGCCACATCGAGCTGGCGCTCATGATTTGCTCACCGAACATCTTTCTCTTCTCAGTCTCGAGCAGATAGGACACTTCACACAACTGAAGCTCCTGGGAAAAGCCATCGCAGAAACACTCATTGACATGTCTGCCATCCCAGTCGGTCTCCAAATTGGCGTTGAGACGACCACCATCGTCAGTGCGCTGGCAAAGACGGCCATGCGGATTGGCGGTGTGCTGGCGTCCGACGCCGTCAGGAATGCAGGTTCCGATCCACGCACCGAAGAACAACTCGTTGCCATTCTTGGTCGAAACCGTCTAGACCCGGCATTCTCGGTCCACTTTCGCGGCATCACCGCTCCCTCAGCCCAGGAAGCCATCTCACAGTTCTTGAAGGGCCTATTCCTGGAATCCGGAGCCGGGCCAACTATCACGCAGGCCCTGGTGAGCGACGACCCGGGACTTCTGTCCGCCGTCGCTCATGTCTCGTTTCTCGCCTGGTTCCACGACGCGCAGTCGCTCGCGCAGGCTTTTACCCAAGCTATCACGGACGAGCTCGTCGAGGCCAAGGCAGCGCCCGCTCTGGGGCTCAACTACATCCACCTTCTGGGAACCATCCGCGCCTGCCAGCAGCAGACGGCGGCGTTTATCTGGGAACATTATTATGTTGCTGTCGAGCACAGGATCAACGCCGGGCTACAGAACATGTCGTCCACCAACGGCCGCCCCAGGAAGCGCCGAAAAACCTCTGGCACGCCTCGATCGGGGCAGTCCAAACCCCAGCCACTCAGCGTCTCCGACCGTTCAGTCCCTTACGTTGTTCTGCGGGCTTTGATCCGATCTCTTGAGAACGTCCAGCGGTTCCCAGAGGAGCGGGTCTTGCAGATTTCTTGCGACCAGGGGATTTCCTCCATCGTTGTCTGGTGCCATTATATCCTGGGCATCAGCGTCCTGGTTCTGGTGGATGACACGGCCATTCCGTTCGGAAATGAGCCGCACAGAGTCACAGTCACCAGATGTCACGTTAATACGCATGGCATCAAGGCTGTTCTTATCGAACCAAACGCCGAAAAAGTCCCGGTTTTCAGTCTGGCCAGCAGCGACCTGGATCCATACCTCCATGGCGACCACAAAGTGCAAGCACGAGGGTTCCTCAAGACGATATTAGGTAGCCATGGGATAACGGACGGTAACATGTTGCATCTTGCTCGATGGCTGCTTTGCGACTGCTTGGCCCATCTATCCTCCAACCCATCCGACCCTAATCACCGAGCTGAACCAAGCTCGAATCATGGCAACGGCTCTCTCTCATGGACCGGCAAGGTCACCCAAGTGGTCTCGATGAACCGCATCCCACAAAGCGAGATTCGATTGGCGGTTGCTTTCCTATTTGACACGAACCCCGAAGAGCTCCAAAAACATCTCATGCCGTCGACGGTGCGCTGCAGAGGCGTGCGGATGTATCTTGGCCGTCTGTGCTCGGGCTGGTATACGCGTTTGCGCGCGTCCAGAACCGCGGGAACTGTGACCTCTTGCCCCTTTCAGGCCAGCAGTTCGAGCGCATCGGAACCGCAGAGCATGGATTGTCGTACGAGCGAGGATTTCTGGGGCCTGTTCCCGATCCAGTCTTGTGTTTCAAGCTTCTCTGCCGCATGCTGCTCGGTGCGCGATACACCGACGAGTACGTCTCCAGAGCCTTCCTCGTAAGCGACCGCGGATGGAGTGTCTTCCTCTCATCGCTGGAGGCGGACGATCCGGAGGACCTTGACTGCGGCGTCATTTACATCAAGCCCGGTGTTCCTGCAAGAGATGGCGTGCGGAAGGCTCGCCTAATCGATGGTATGACTGACTTTGGCATCGACTCGACAGAGACAGTGTTTTTCACGAAAGAACCCGAAGAGATTGCCTTTTGGCCTGGCGTGTGGTCCGCAAAGCTGGTTGGGACAGGCATCGGCTATGACGACGACGCGTTTGCCGTCATGCAAAGTTACGACTGGGCCCACGACTCCCACGGATGCCGAAAATGGCGCCTGGGTTTTGGCGAGAAGCAGGCGCTGTGCATGGACTTTTGGATCTTGAAGAAGTGCTCATGCGACATCGACCCCTCCGAGGAGGCTGTGGAGTCTATTGACGACCTTCGGGGGAATACTTTCACTCTCCGGTTCCCAAAGGAAAAGTCACTGGCCGCAAAGTCACCGGAACTAGTGCTTCAGGACGGTGATATCTGGCTCTTCTTCTTAGGCGGAGATGGGGCGGCGAGATGGCTCGGGGCGGATGGCTTCAGATATCTTGCCGGGCAGGAGACACGGACTTTTGCCTGGTACATCCGTGGCCGACGTTGCTGCGTCCGATGCGCCGTCAGTTTTGCGAAATTCCCAGCGTTGATTCTTCTTTGAGCGCTGGCCAGTGAGGGCAACCTGGGTTCGAGGACAGGGGTGCGCAAGTCGTCCAAAGGTACAGACGGAGCCGGCGAGGCTGCACAACGCCGCCTGAAGAGCTCCTTCCACCACTTCTTTCGCGACTTCGGCTTGTATTTAGCAGACATAACTCCGACGAGGATTTTTGCCGAGAAGAAGAGATGCTACTGCAACAGTAAAACAACGTGAAGTCGACAGCTGCATTTCGCGCGGTTATCGCGGGGCGGAGCTGAAAGATGCGGTGGGGCTGGCCTGTTTTGCTGTCGGCCGTCCAAAAGAAAGCCGTGACGGTGCTATTGACGAATGGCCGCAAAGTACTTCCTCTTCATTTGCGAGATGAACGACGCACAAAGTCGTTCAACGGGACCCGTGAACCCAGCGCACCACGGACATATCGGGAACATCAGCGACACGGTCTTCTGATCCTGATTCTACGCACCAAGATTATGCAGAGAGAGACGGAGAAGAGTGGTGAATTGAGCATACTGCAAACAACTGAACCTGTTGCACACTGTTCCTTTAATACCCCTCCTTCTCAAAGAGATCGCCACATCTCCGGAGCGCTACTCGGGGGCCCCAACCGGCCTTCGGCCACGCACCGCTCGATCTCGGCAGCCTTGCGCGCTTCAGCCATACGCCGCTCCATCTCGATGCATGCTTCGTTACGCGCCTCGGCCACACGCCTCTCGGTCTCGATGCGTGCTTCGTTACGCGCCTCGGCCACACGCCTCTCGGTCTCGTTGCGCTCTTCGTTGCGGGCCTCGGCCACACGCCTCTCGGTCTCGTTGCGCGCCTCGGCCACGCGCCTCTCGGTCTCGTTGCGCTCTTCGTTGCGCGCCTCGGCCACACGCCGCTCTGCAACCTCGTATGGATTTTGCTCCTCATCGCCAATCTCCGTTGCGAATTCTGTTGGACTGTGCATATGGCGAGCGACGCGAAAGATGGCCGCAAGCCGCTCGTACATCAGGATGATCTGGGGGGTTCTGTTAAGTGTTAGACTTATGCCTTGAACGAGAAAGAAAAGAAGACAAACCTCGAGACTCCAGCTGCCAACTCAGCGGATGAAGGGCGACAACAGGCTGTTGGTACACCAGCCAAACCGACGAAGTCGGAGAGATAGAGATCAACCTGGCCAACAGGTTGTTGATCAAGGCCATCGTCGTAGAAGAGTTCGGAGTGCTGGACCCAGTCGCTTGAAGGACCGTCCGCTGCCAGTAGACTGACCCATGCCTTTTTCATGTCGGGGTATTGAAGTTTAAGGATCAGAGCGACTCGGATCTT
The DNA here is from genome assembly GCA_033296685.1 of Parachaetomium inaequale. Lineage (NCBI taxonomy): Eukaryota > Fungi > Ascomycota > Sordariomycetes > Sordariales > Chaetomiaceae > Parachaetomium > Parachaetomium inaequale. Next base: position 62,835 of record MU854492.1, on the reverse strand, counting down.
ACCGTCCGAACAGTTGATGTATTGGCACGCCTTCCTTTCCACATGTTGCCGAGACTCGCTCTACGAGACCTCGCAAACCAGAGATGGCAGAGTACCCGCCTGACCGAATGAGACATCGGCTTGCTTGAAGATTTTGCCGTCAGACTTGATGTTGGCTGTGCCTGGTTCGTCGATAGATCGTAGCGAGTCTCGAATTGTCGGATCATTCGCTATGGCAAGCAACTTTGCGATATGATTCTTGATATAATCGCGAAGACCGATTTGAACCTTATAATGTAGAACAGATTCGCCTATGATATCGAGATATACCGTCTCGGATTTGTAATCGTACTCGAATCGTCGAATTTTTGGTTGGTTGAGTACGACCAGCCGGGCGTCCAGCTGCTCAGAAAGATTGTCTACCTGGCTCGCCTGCCAGTGGAAGCCGAAAATCGACTCGGTGTCGCTTTGGCGAGAGCTGACAATGTAGTCGAGGATCTCGTCAATCATGGAAACCTCCAACCAAACCTAAGAGGGGTCAGCAATCGTCATCTGCACGAACGACACGAAAGAAAAGAAAACGTGAAATACCAGCTCGGCGTGATGCTCGTCCTCAGAAGAGGCAGGCGATGCCGGCCTTGCCGGCAAATCGGAGGTCGTTTGCGAAGCCATCGCTGGTGCAGCCAAGGTCGCATGGTTGATGGGCATTCATGTTGAGAAGATAGAGGTCGAAGAAATGTATGCTTACCTGTACGAAGCATCATGAGCGAGTGATCCGAGCGCCTTCTTTTCAAGCTGATAATCACGTACGCGCTTGTTTCAAGCGAGTGGTCCGAGCGCAAGATGGGCATAGCGGAACACGGGCGTCTGGGGCGTCTGGGGCGTCTGGGGCGTGTGGGGATAAGCTCACTGGGCGAAGCATGGACCATTGATGTTGTGTGCACGTACGAACGCTCTCAACGGTCTTGCACCCCGCAGCAGAAACGAGACAGCAAAGCTGAACTCGGCTGTGTCCGCTCTACGATCGAAGCATGGGCCGCACCGTTCCAACAGTCGAATGACAAGCCTCCTGCGAAGCCAACTCCCGATTATCTTGCGCCCGAGCCACCCCGATTATCTTTTCCAAGCGTCCTATGAACACCACCCTCTTGGGGCGCTAATATATCTTGGCTGCGACCTGGAAAAGCTGTAACTACGAGGTGCCCGTTCGTCTGACGAACCTAGGATTCACTACGCCGGATCAGTAGTTGGGTCGGTGACGACCAGCGAATCCCCGGTGTTGTATGTTTTTGTCTTTCATTATTTTTTTGGCGGGCTCCATCGTCGGTCTTGGCAGGGGTTTGTTTACTTCCCCTTTTCTTGGCACATCACCTCCTGATTATACCCAACACCCCCTAGCTGCCATCAGCTTACGGTGTAACGACCTGAATTAGTCGATAGGCATGGCTAGATGGAGTGCTGGTGGACAGCTACAAGACAGCCTTCACTAATTAACACGAGTGAGAATCGGTACTAGTATCCGTGTCGCAGCATCAGTGTGCTCAGTCAGGTAACACTTAATAGTAGATTCCTAATAACATTCCATAAAACGGGCAGGAAAATAAGGAGAGAGAGACCTTGTTGACGACAATCTCCTCCCGCTGCACACCCCTTCTATCTCAGCGAACAAACAAATACTAACCCCAGCAACACAGAGAAACGTCAAAATCCACCCCAATCATTACACACCCATTACCACACCTCACAGCAACTCAACCGAAATAACCATCATAATAAAGCAACCCATCCTCCCCAGTTCCCACTAACACATCTCAAACTGCACCCTCCCCTCCCCCCACTGCGGCAATTCCTCCTCACTCCACGGCGCCGCGACCTCGGAACAGACCACCTCAATCCCCACCCCCTCCACACACTCCTCACCCGCACCCGCAGCAACCACCTCCCCCTTCGATCCGAGCATAACCCGCTTCAGATGCGCCCTCAGATACGGCTCCACCTGCTCCGGCTCCAAGCCCGCCAGCTCACCCTCCGCAACCTTCTTCACCAGCGCCGCCGTCAGCGGCACCGTCCCCGAGACGGGCACGTCATGGTCCATCCCCATCTCCAGTTCCTGTGTTGGATCGCGATACCGGGCCGCGGTGAACACGCCCATGGTGCCGACATGGGTTGACTCTGGCGCGTCGTCATCACCACCAAGGAAGAAATTGATCGAGGATACTCGGTCGAGGGCCTGTTTATCCACGCGCACGTGGGCCGTCCACTCGTGGTAGCGGTCGCCGTCGGCGCCGGCAAAGATTTTTGATTCCGTGAGGGAGTAGTGCGGGGCGGCGGCGGGTTTGGCCGTCTTGTGGCTGGTCTTGAAGCCCTGGGCGCGGAGCTCCTTGAGGAAGAGGCTGGCCGGGCTGAAGGAGCCGTACATGCGGTTGACGGCCTGCTTGGTGGTGCGGACTTGGGCGGCCACTGCCATGTTGTTGTTACTGGGGGTGGTGGACGGGCCGCGCAGCAGCTCGGCGTAGGTGTAGCCGAACTTTGTGTGGTCGCGGACCGAGTCGGACGTCCAGAAGGTGCCGTTGTCGTCGGAGAAGAAGGGGGTGAGGGCTGTGCTGGCGTTTATGGGCTGGCCTCGCCGCGTGGTGTACGAGTTGAGCAGGGCTTGCGACGAGGGGACCCACGTCGTGGGGTGGACTGCCTGCCAGATGGCCAGGATGCGGTCGACCGTGCAGTGATGGAGGAAGAAGACCGGGTCGAAGGCGGACCACTGGATGTACGCCATGTGCCCGGGCTGGGCAGCTGGCTGACTAGGTCCGAGGCCGCCAACCAGGCTGTGGATGGTGTCGTGGAGTGACTCGATCGAGTCGGAACGGCCTAGTGCATTGTTGCTGAACGTAGTGTAGTTGTCATTGTTCGAGAACAAAGAATAGAGCCGCTGGGCGAGGGAAGCTCGGTTCTGGTCGAGGTTCACGGCCACCAACGAGTTGTTTGACTGGGCATCTGGGCCGTCACTCGACGGGCTTCTGAGGGTCCGGGTCCAAGTATTCCACTGTTAATAGTGTGTCAGCGAAATCGAGCACATGGAGGAGTGTGTACTCACGGGACCAGAGCCGAACGCCGTCCTGTCGAGAGGCTTAAAGTTGTAGCTGAACAAGGGGTTTGCGATCCGCTGGACGCCATTGGGCCCGTTTACATCGACAAACGGGTTTCCCCCGATGCTTTTGGGGAGGACACTCTCTCCCGAGGGCGGCTCGAGCGCCCAGTCCCAGTAAGGGAGTCGGAACCTGCGGGCCGCGCTCTCGTAACGCTGTCTCTCGCTCTCGGGCCAGAAGGTAGCGATCATCAGGATGAGGTCGCGCAGAGCTTGCTAGAAGCGATATGGTCAGACACACACACACACACACACACACCACGGACCCGGCTACCAGGTTTGTCAACCCTGTGACAAGAACGGAGCCGGCCTACCTCGTACAGAGCCATGTATGGCCGGTGCCATGTCGGGAACAGCACCGACGAATGGGCGCAGTACCCAGTATTCTCGTTTCCCGCGACCGGTTTCACGCCGCCCCAGGTCTGGTGAGGCATTCCGTGTATTCCTGTGACAAGAGTCAGAAGCTGCTGCAGCAAAACCCGCAAAAAAGAGCCACAAACCCGCAAGCCCATAGTACGACATGGGCGATGCCTGGTCCGTGTACTGCAGCATGCTCAGGCCCAGGATGTACAGCGTCCACAGGTCCTGGTCCTGCTCGAGCTGGCGGATCTCCTGGCGCACCTGGATGTCGCCGCCGGTCTTGTCCTGCACGACCATGGCCCCGCGCCGGCCGAGCTGGCGCTTAGCTCGCTTCTTGACGTCGAAGCCATAGTTGTAGGCCGCGTACTGGGCGAGGATGAGCGTGTTGGCGAGGCAGGCGAGTGAGAGGAGGAGGGATAGTCGGAGGCGCGCCATCGCGGCGGTTGCTTTTTGTGTCGACCAGTGATGTTGGACGGTTGGGGGGGACGATATCCGAGACTAGTGTTTCGCGGGCGGTGCTGATGGTTTGAGTGGTCTGATACAGACTGCCGGAGAGACTCGGATGGAACTTTTGAATGAGTGTCGATGCCGAAAGTGACAGAGTCGATGAGTGGGCGTGGAGTGAGTTAAATAAATAACTGAAAATCAAAACGATATCAAATCGAGAACACGCAAGACCATCGAACCAGATTATGAGCCCGCAACCAACAAGAGAGGAAGCCAAGGGTCAACTATCCATCAAGGTTCCTCCTTGGCTTGAGGGCAGAAGGGAAAGTTCCACGTTTCTTGGGGGAGCCAAACTCTCTGTTTGTGCCGGGAAGGAGCAATGAACGAGGGATCGGGAACAACTTGACCAACTTACGTTCCGATAACAGGCCGCGCCTTCCTTGTTGAGGTCAGGGCTGTTGCCGTGCAGAACAAAGGCACAATTTCGCCGTCTTCCTCAATTTGGGTTCTGTCTCCGTTTCTGAGAGGAGGCCTCGTATGGACCGATGTCGACGGGGATGATACGGACAACGACGTCAGAAGCCGTTCCAGAGCAGCGGGCGACTGCATGATATACCCGTCACAGCCGTCGGCCATGAGGGCCTAAATTGCATTTGTTTTGTGTCCGGTTCACTGCAGCGGCCTCTCATTTCCCTCGTGTTCCCCACGACAGACGGCGGCATCCATCTCTGGGTAGGCAGGCGAGGCCGTGTCTCATGCCGCTGCAAAGGCGCAGCCATGCTCCAGACGGAGGCCGTGTCTTGGTGTTGTTTTCGCCATGTGCAACGGCAACAGAACCCGGTCCTGGAAGAGGCCACCCCGCGGCACGCATTGACGACGCCGGGAAGGCCGAGACGAGACATGGAAGAGACTCTACACTAGTAGACACTTTGGACTATGTACCTGGAACAGAAAAATCACATGTTACTCCATCACGCCGACGCCGCCACGTTCGGGAGCGCCTTCGGTGCCGTCGCCCTCAGCGGCCCCCTCCGAATCGCGTCCTTGTTGTCCACCCGGTACTTCAGCTTCACACCCATCGCCGCTAGCTCCACGTCTAGGAACTTGAGCGCGCCCGGCACCACCACCATGGTGGTGTTCTCGCCCCCGATCCACTGCACGCCCTGCCCGTCCTCCCAGATCTCGCCGTCAAGCTTCATCAGATCCAGCCCCTCGATCTGATCCAGCCGCTGTGCGCAGTTGCGGCAGCGGACGGTGCCGACCTGCTTCCGCTTGCCGATGAAGGGCGACACGGTCGGCTGCACCGCCAGGAACGACCCGCAGTCGCGGCAGATCCACGACTTGGAGTAGTCGGAGCAGTTGAGCAGGCGGTCCTGCAGCAGGAACGCCGTGCCGTGTGCCAGCAACGCGTCGCGCTCCATCTCGCCCACGCGGATACCGCCGCCCTTCTTGCGGCCCTTGATGGGCTGGCCCGTCGTCGGGACCACGGGGCCCGTGGTACGCACCTGGTACTTGTCGTTTACCATGTGTCTCAGCCGCTGGTAGTAGACGACGCCGATGTAGATGTCGCAGGCGAACTCCTCGCCCGTGATGCCCGAGTACATGGGCTCATTGCCGTGGTAGTTGTAGCCGGCCTTCATCAGCTGGTGCCCAAAGTAGTCGCCCGCCGTGTGCTCCTCGTTGAACTTGAACGGCGTCGAGTCCTGCGCTAGGCCGTGCAGCGCCCCGGCCTTGCCCGCCAGGGACTCGACAAACATGCCGATTGTCATGCGGGACGGGAAAGCGTGCGGGTTGATGATGACGTCGGGCTGGATGCCTGTCTCGGAGAAGGGCATGTCGATGGCCGGCCATTTCTGGGAGGCGACACCCTTCTGGCCGTGGCGTGACGAGAACTTGTCGCCGATGACGGGCGATCTGGGGATGCGGAGCTTGATCGAGATGGTCTGCAGGGGTTCGTTGCCCGAGTCGCTGCCGATCACGCGCACCTCCTCGATAAAGGCGTCTTCGGCCTCCCTGTACCTCTCCCAGTGCGTGATGCCATCCCGGTTGATCAGCTGCCCGCTATAGTCGGCCGAGACAGTGTGCCACGCGCAGAGGATGTCTCCCTCTCTGACTAGGCGTCCCACATAAGGCAGCCCATCCTCGTCGAGCATCTCGCGGTCCGACGCCCTGACGGGGCTGCCGGGAGCGAAACCAAACATCTTGCTGACCGTCCTGGACGTGCGCGTCCTCGTGTCGTCCTTGAGGCTGACCTTTTTGGTCTTGTAGATCGTACCATGACCAAACCCGCGCTCGTGGGCCGACTTGTTGAGGATCATGGCGTCGTCCATGTCGTAGCCCGTGTACGAGATGACAGCAACCACAGCATTCATGCCGTTGGGGAAGTTGTCGAACCCGTACGTGTTGTGAAGTGGAGCGCGGACGATAGGGGTCTGGCCCGTCTGGAGGCGGTACATCTTGTTGTCTGTTCGATGCCGAAGGGCGGTTCCCGGTGTACCCATTGTTTGCTTACCCATCTGACACTGGTACATGTTGCGGGGTGACTGATTGAAGTCGGAAAAGGGCGTCATGTTGGCCAGGATGGAGAGGATGTTGGTAGGGTCGAATTCGACGTGTGTCGAGTCGCCTGGAAGGATTTCGCCCTCTGTGCAGGCGATCGACATGTACGGTTGCTCATGCGGACCGACAAAGTCCTCCTTGCCCAGTGGCAGGTACTTGACAGGCCGGACCATCCTGGACGGCTGCGAAGACATGTAGATACCGGGATACGACCCGCCCTTGGACGGGGGCACATAACCGATCTCGAGGAGCACGGGGATGCCATGGCCGCCCTCCACCTTCCAGCGCCGCAGGCTATCGGCGACCGCCTTGGCGGCCTTGGGAGTGCACCAACCGATGATCCTGCCATCGAGCATCACCACCACACTCTCGCTGGTGGCGGCGGACGAGTAGTCGTTGACCCCCAGCTCCATGGCGACACGCTGAATGGCCGACGCATCCACCGAGTCCGTCATGATCTTACACTTGTGAGCCATATGGTTCAACAAGCCGCAGGGCGAACCGTCAGGAGTGTGCACCGGGCACAGGAAACCCCAAGACTCGGGCAGCAGTTTTCGGACAGTCGTGGTCTTGAGCTGGGCGAAGAAACTACCACGATGAACCATGCGGAAGTGGCTAATGAAACGCAAGAAGTTGAGCTTCTCAGCCACGACGGTGAAACCCGATGTCTGTTGCAGGTCGAGACCTGAGGGGCTCTGGAGGTTGCCCGTGGAGAGGAAGTACTCCAGCGCATTGCCAAGGTTCTCGTTTGTCCTCTTGAATATGGAGATGGGGAAGTCCTTTGCAAAAGCGGAGGAAGTAAAGGACAGGGTCGGATTTCTCCTAAAATAATCGCGCAGCGCTCCCCTGAGCGAGACTGACAGCAATTCATCGAGCCGCTCCTTCAACACCATGCCATATAGGAACCCGCCGAGCAGGATTTCCTGGTTCTGGACCGCATCGGGGTTGTCGACCGCACAGTCGCCGGCAACCAGCGCGTAGAGTTTCCGGCACATGAAGAGCAGCGTCTTGAACTTGTCGAGATCTTGCTCCTCGGTGACGTCGACGCAGCCAAGGTTGACCAGAACGATGCGCCGGAGGAATTCCGTGCCGACTTCGTAGTCCGACATGGTGTCGGGGACGCCGAGCACAACCCGAAACTTTTCTCCCAGATACGCCCGAGTCTGTGTCTTGGTGTAAAGGCCGTATGTTTTGTAGGTGCGGAGGAGCAGCTCGACACGGTCGGTCAAGAAGGTGTTCTCGATCCCCTTCGAATTGGATGGGCCCACCAAGCCCTCAAAAATCTCCCGGTCGTTTGTCTCGATCAGGGCCTTGAGGATCATCATGACTGGCACGAGATACTCGTTCTTCCTCCAGGAGAAGCGGAACGTGACGTTGCCGTCGTTCAGGTAGTGGAGCACATTGGTCTGGGAGGTCTCGTCTGGCCGGACCGATCGTACTATGATACCGTACGGCGTATATGAGGAACCGCGGTTCGTGAAACTCGGGCGGATGATAGCCAGCGGGAAGTTCCTGCGGTTGACCAGGAGCAGACGAATGATCTTCTCGATGCCGTTGACGACGAAGTATCCGCCTAGCTCCTCGGACTCCTCTTTCCTCTGAACAAGAAGTGCCGGGGAGTTGTTCTCCAAGTGGCACTTGTTGGACTAGAGCGAGGACGGCGCGTCAGAACTGGCTTCCACACAGCCGACCTGGGGGCAGGTGGACGGCATACCTTGACCATGATGGGCATCTGGCCCAACTCTCGGACAAACTCCTGCGGCTCGCCATCGTTGATGCTAAACTCGAGAACGGCCGTGAGCTTTCCCCGGTATGAGACGTGCCGTTCTCTGCACTCGGCCGGGAAGATCTCGCGCCTCTTGGCGAACTTGTTGGACGGCGGGACCTGGGACCTCTGCAGCGTGACGCTCTTGTACCGGACCGTCAGCTTGTTTTTGCCCGCAGGCGCCGCCCTGTCGTCTCCGTCGAGGAAGGTCTTCGTCCCGATCTCGGCAAGCGCATGGTCGAGGAGGCCGGGCGTCCCGTCGGTTCGAAAGAGGGCGTTGAACGACTCGATGTGGGGGTCGACAGCCAGCTGGAGGGCCGGATAGGCGGTCTGGTCCGTCGGGGGGTTCCGGAAGAGCTTCTCACGGCGAAGCGTGTTGTATTCGTGATCCCACGACGTGTTGGTGCGTTCGGGTGCCATCGTTGGCAGCTGCGGGACGAGGAGACTGACTTGGTGTGTGTTTGCGATGCGATCGCGTCGCTTGAGGGGTTGGCGGCAGGCCCTCGTCCAATTCGATGGCGGTCTATTGTCTGACCATTACCGGGTTCCCGCTGGGCTGGCCAGAAAGCAGAATCGGGGTCTCGCTCGAATTGGGGATAACCTCGAGTGCGTTTGATCGTGTTGAAAGTCGGTTTGGGGAACTTTTTTTTCGTTCCTTATCGCTTATCGGAGAGCACCCCTGCTGGTGGGCTGGGTGGGGTTCTTTTCTGTGGACCTTGCTCTGGCGAAGTGGATCGAAGTGCATCCATTGCTTCTCAAGTTCTCTCTCCCAACCTGGAACCGCGCAACATCGTCACCCAGAAAGACTTCTTCCTTGATACCTACCTACCCTCCTACCTACCTACTCATCAGAGCCTTGGTCAAGCGGGACCTCTTCCTACTACCTAGGTTTCCAAGGAAGCGCCTCCTCCAGAATTCGCGATCTGCAGACTTCGGGTCCCGGGCCCCATTGCCCCGTCCGCCCCAGGTTGACCAGACCCTCTGTTACACCGCAGTGAAGGGTTCGGGTTGTGCGGCTTTGAGAGCCTGTCGTATGATATGCGGGTCGGCCGGCGAGTGCCACAGCAGAGGCGTGTTGGGTCTTGGGGGCCACAGACCGGATGTTGTGCATGGGACATTGGCAGTTCGGGTGCCTGGCGGACTTTGTCGTTTGGTACGAAGTACCTACCTCCGGAACCTCTGGGTTGCCGGATGGCCAGGAACTGCCCGGCGATGCTCTGGAATTGGATGCCCTGGCTTCTCGCCTGCGAGTTCGCTGCTGTGGCCTCCCCAACGCGTGGCCGGTCCAGCTGCGGCCCTGTGGGGGTTTTGGCCATGCTCAACTGATGTCCAGTAAAATCACCAGTGGAGCTGGCATCCAAACCACCTCAGCCCCAAAGAAAGGCCCCGGATTGCAGCAGCCAACCATGTCGAGCCAGCCTGGTCCGAAAAGACGACGTGCAGCCTGCAGGGCCGCCAGTCGAAGGCCGACTCCAAGTTCTGCAGCTCCGCAAGATATGTACATATGTACAACCTTTACCTGACATGCTGACTTCCAGGTGGGATGGAACCTCGAGAAGTCCGGGCCCCTGCACGGAGATGGGCTCAGTGACCGGGGATGTTGATCCCCGCTTGGGGGAGGCACGGCACAGGTGATGGGCATTTTCATCAACCCCGGCCCGATCTGGAACTCCCGCGGCCGCTCCAAAATCGGGGGCGCTTGCTTTTGGAGGTCGGTCGGTTTCATCATTGGCTTCACGTCCAGGACGGACTCTGGAGCTGCCATAAGCCTGCTCCCTCCACGCCCTGCGCTGTGGCCATTGGATTTCCGGGCGTGGGGAACCCTTGGCCAGAGCTTCCAGGTTGAGCTTGATGACCCAATCACTCGAGCGCCTGTGACCCCGCTGTTGGTGGCCGCTTCCCATCCCCAACCTGGAACTCGTCAACCCACGTTCCTGGGGGCGTTTGTTCTTCTAGATAAATACCTAGCACGCCCTGTCCATCACCCCAAAGCGTTGAACGGCGCGGCCTTGGAATAGAGCAGTGGCAGCAGGAGCAGCAGCAACACCCCTGGCTTGGCGGCTCGGAAACCCAACAACAGACATCGCTGTCGGCCGCTGACCACACGCACCAGACCAGGCACGCTAGGTTGCTCGAACCGACAGGGCCAGGCCCACAGAAGCAAGCCCGCAACGACATCTCATCTCATCAGCATCCCATCTCAGATCGGCTCGGCCTCCGGCCACAAGTGTCCGGTCCCTGCAGCATCCACAGCGGCAACCTCCTGCAGCAACTCCTTGCAGATCCAGCCTTGCTTGCCCTCCTCACCCGTTTTCTCGTCTGATGCGCGATACGACCCTCCTGGCCACGGCCCTTCTGCTACCTCAACCTACGGTACTTACACTTGACGCCGCCGTCCCCTGCCGCGCAGCCGCAGCCGCCGCTTGGCTCTGGGTCTCAGCACTGACTGTGACTGCAACCTGGGACATCCCGAGCCGCCGCACCCTCGCCCATGATCACAGCCGATCGTCTCGTCTCGCCGACTACTTCCACCGCTCCTCCCCCGTCTCGGTGCTCCACCCCCGGGGGTCCTGAGTGCTAGCCGCCCGCTCGTTGTTCAACACCCATCGTCTTTCCTGCGCGCCGAGGCACGGGCCACGGCTTGACTTGCACAACAGTTACCTACCTGGATTTGTGTTCCCCGGTGGCATCTTGCTCGGTGGGCCTGGTCACTCGCTCAACCCACGCCTGCCCCGGTCTTCTCCTTCACCGATCACAAACAGGAATTCGATTCATTCGGCTTCCTATTTCTTGCGAAATTGCAAAAGTCCCTACCAAACCCGCGTCATACGAGACATTTTATTCACAATCCTGCGCCGCCCGCCGCCGAACCTGAGCGCAGAATATTTAGACTGGGGCCCGGCTGAGACCTGTCACCGCCCATCCGTCACCCATCAACCTGGACCTGGACGACTCTCTTGCGAATCCCTGAACCCGCAAACGCCTGCGCGACTTTCCTTCCGACTCTGACGCGCGTCCGGACCCGATCCCCAACTCCTTTCAACCCTCCCGCCCTCTCTCGACGACAGCGTGGCCCTCAACGACCATGGCGGGGCTATTCAGGAAAGTGTACGACTGGTTGTTGCGGACGTTTTGGTGAGTTTGACCGCCATGCAGCTCCCCCGCGCCGCCGAGCTGCGGGGCACTACCGGGCCGCATATCGCATCGGCAGCACATCGCCGCCATGTCCGGGGTCGGGTGGGCTAATTCGATGCAGGGCGACCGAAATGGACGTGACCATGATCGGATTGCAGAATGCTGGCAAAACCTCGCTCCTCCGCGTGCTCTCAGTGAGTAAAACGGCGGCAAGCCACTCGATCCCGATAGAAGCGCAAGTACTGACAGCCGGATCCTCATGGCCAGGGCGGAGAGTTCGCGATCGAGTAAGCACAGCGCCCCTTTCCCGCATCTTTTCCCTCGTCTCGCTTGAGACAGGTCCTCCCCACCATCTTTGATTTTCGCCCCCCGCCCCCCCGGCTGACCATCCTCTTTGCAGCTCCATACCCACAGTCGGCTTCAACATGAAGCGGGTGCAACGGGGGCATGTGACACTCAAGTGCTGGGACCTGGGTGGCCAACCCCGCTTCCGCCCAATGTGGGAGCGGTACTGCCGCAACGTTAACGCCATCGTCTTCATCGTCGATATTGCCGACCTGAACCTGCTCCCCGTGGCCCGCGAGGAGTTGCACGCGCTAATGACGCAGCCGACCCTCGAGGGCATCCCCCTCCTCGTGCTCGGCAACAAGTCGGACCTGCCCAACAAGCTGTCGGTCGACGAGCTGATCGACGCCTTGGACCTCAAGAATGTCGCCCACCGCGAGGTCTCGTGCTATGGCATCTCGGCCAAGGAGGAGACCAACCTCGAGGCCGTCCTGCAGTGGCTGATGAAGTTTGCCAACCGGTGAGCTCTTGCGGGCTTGTCGTCGCGATCTTGTTTTGGATACCCAACTTTCGGCGGGGGTTCGGTTCGCATGGTGGTTCGGGACACCGGGTCGGCTTGGGTTTTGCGGTGCGATTTGAGGTCGGGGGTTTTCTGTTTTTGTTTCTCTTTTTCTTTTGTGTCCTCTCGGTATTATCGATGCAGTGTTTCTCGGGGAAAAGACATTTGATTTATCGGCCGGCGACGACCAACTCTCTTCTGTCAACACCGCTCCCCTCTCCTTATTTTTTTAGTCCGACGGCGGCGTTGGAAGTCTGTGATGAAGTCAACGTTTCTCAAAACCCCATGTTTCCTCACCCCCCATCTCATTGAGCAGGAAAATGGCCCCGCGCCTTTTGAGGCGAGAACTCGACAACGTTTTCTGGCGCGAGACGAAAGCGCAGACTGGAGCCGCAAGGCTATCTACAAGTGGCGCTTGCCACTCGCACGCAGCAATGAGGGAAGAAATGATGAGGGTGGTTTTTTAGAAAAGGGTGCTTCTGAAATACGTTATGGTGGGGGATAGGTACGGAAGCGAGGGCGCGTGGCAGTTTGTATCTTGTGTGTGATTTTTTCTTAGCAGTGGCGCTTAATTTTGATGACAATGATGATGAAAGTTTGAGAATAGTGAGGCAAGGAGAGATAAGTCTGAAACAGACTCCGGGACCGCACTCGGTCTGCTCGATCGCACTCGCGTTCGAGAGCTGCTTGGTGGTGAGGGACAGGCGAAGAAGCCCCGCCAAGTCGGGCGGGCGAGTCGGCGTGTCGCCCAGCTTCGGGCTGCGCTTCGAATGTGGAAATCCCGCCCGACAACGTCGAAAAGCAAACCCAAAAAAAAAGCCGCGCGATGAAGAAATGAAGACGGAGACGACTCGATAGACGGGAAAGAAATGTGGAAAGAGAAAGAAACAAGTCTGCAGCCGTCGAGGGGACAGCGCGAAAGGGGGAGTCCCTTGGACTTACACACGGACCATTTTCGGCCATTGACGTGTGAAGGTATCATTGGCTGCTGCGTTGCTTGGGGAATCCATCCATCGACAAGACACGCGCCGGCCGGGGATACGAAGGGGGGCAAGAGGGCGAGACAAAGGGGAATCCTGGAGACCAGGGAAGGGGTCAGGTTCTCAATGGAATGGAACTGGGGACTTCGAAAAAGGAAGCCATTTGTCCCCTCCCCTTGAGTTACTCGCACACACACCCTGGCTTCTTGAGGGCGTTTCGCTGGTTCTTATTCTGGGGCCATCCCCAGGTTTGGGGACGCTGTCTTGTCGGTGCTCAGTGGCTAGGTGGTGGGAAAGCGATCTCCCGAATATCCCTGGCATGCCGCGCATCAGTGGAAGTCCCGGGAAGCTTCCAGCTTGCACCCTAACTTTAGCTTGGTTCAACCTTCCATGTCGTTTGAGTTTGGAACGGGTTTGGGGCAAGGCGGTCGCTCTAGGACGATGAAGACACACATTGGAGGGCCGGCAAATCCTACCTGCCGCCTGGGAAGACCGTAGACATCGTCGGTCCCTGAGACGCTACTAGTATTCAGGACTGCTAGTTCCCAAATATTGAAGTGTGCTGGGGCGCCAAATTGCTCCAGGAATTAACATCGCAAACGGAGCATCTCGCAGCAATACCCCAGATGCCGCAATCCCGGAGGTTGAGCAACGACAAGCGGCACCTCTGCCATTCGCCATGCTGGGCGCTTTATAGTCCCTACCATCGCCAAACAGCACACGCTCTTTGCCGGGACTGCATCCCAGCACCACCTCATGCACCAGCGGACCATGGGAGCGTCGGACTGTGCCCACTCGGCTGATGGTCCGGGGTGTATTCATGCGTAGTGGGCTTTCTTCGGTTGATGTGCATGGTCTAGCTGTTGATAGTTGGCTCGGTAGCGTGTGCGGTTAAGATTCGAGATACCGTCTCCTTCGGGGGGTTATTCGGTGTCGGTCTCGAAAACTGTCGAATATCGGAAAGGTCCAGAGCCGAAGTTAAACTGCACACTGGTCAGAAGCCCCGGCTTTCCAAGCATCACCACAATCCCCCAAATCAGGTCTGCACTGTTCTGGGGCATCCAGGATGGAGAAACACCGATCGCATTCCCGCCCGGCGCGGGCCAACAAGGCGGACACTCGAGCTGCTCTATTGCTGCCACAACTCCCATCCTCCGCCGAGATAACACCGGTTCCCAATTTCACATGATCCACGTATGAACCCGCCAGGAGCATCGTAGGGGGGGCCAGGTAGACTCGAGTCTTATTCCTATCTCCCGAGGCGCCATGAATGTGCACCTCAGCAGGCCATCGTTGGAGGCCAATCTCGACTCGTAGCTGATCAATGCAATGCCGAACGCCGTTCGTGTCCACGCAAGTCCCCGCTTCCCAACATGACCAAAAAAAGGATCAACGGTAGGACTTCTGGAACCTCGCACGGGCACCCTTTCCACCAAACTTCTTGGGCTCGCAGCGCCGGGGGTCGGCGACTAGCATCTGGCGGTCGAACTGGATAAGGGCGGTCTTGAGGAGGTTCTTGGAGTGCTCGTCGATGAACTTGGCGTAGTAGGCGACCTGCGGTTTCTGATGTTAGCATTTCGCGTTCTTGCGCGGCGCAAATCGAGGTGCGGCGGGTTCGGGGTACTGACAATGGCCTTGGCGATCTGTAAAGACATCGTGTTAGCATCTTTTCCCCTCTCAGATCTCTTCGCACAGCAAGAGCGTCTCGGGGATACGTACAGCCTGGCGCGTCGCGTAGACCTGGGAAGTGTGACCACCACCGGCGACCCGGATGCGGATGTCGACCTCGGCGAACTTGTCGGTGCCGAGGATGAGGATGGGCTCGTAGAGCTTCGCGCGGAGGATCTCAGGGGCGAACAGCTTGAGCGGCTTGCCGTTGACCCTGATCAGGCCCTTGCCCTGCACACAGCGCGCGACGGCTGCGAGACTGTCAGAGACCGGCCGACCGACCTTGTTCGCTCGAAACAAAAATCCGTACCTGTGGCATTCTTCTTCTTGCCGAACACCTGAACTGCCTGGGTGGTAGCCATTTTGACGTGATGGCGGGATACCTTCCTGTTTGTTAGTTCGGGGCTGGATTTTTCTCCTTGTCCAAATTTTGTGTGTGGAGGGGAAATCAACGGGGCTAGCGGTAGTCACGTGGCTGTACTTTGTGGCTGAACGAGCAAAATGTGGCACTCGGGGGTCAGTGGGTCCCCGGCGCTTGCTCCAGAAAGCCCGGGCCCGACAAATTGTAGACAGGAATTGCACCCCTGGGCCGGCGCCGGTATGGGAGCCACAGCCGGATGGGATCCCGAAATGGGCTCGGCCATCCTGATGACGGTCCGCCAAACATCCTGATTTCCAGAACCACGGGATGATTCCACAGTCAAGCACTCACGTGAAACTGTTAGGCTTCAGCATCGAGCAGCAGTTCTCAGTTTGTGGAATCGGTCTACCGAAAGAGGGAAAAGTGTGCATCACTGGGCGTAAAGAAGCGGGCAGTGTCCCTCCAGCGTATTACCAGCCCCCCTACGTATCCGGAGCCTTTTGAGGCAGTATTCGTATTTGACTTGGGTAGTTGTCAACAAGACTCAAAGTTTGCCCGGCACCGGATCAAACCGGCAAACAGCGTGGCAGAGCTGCTTCTGCGCCTCCCAATTATCCGCTGTGAGATCAGCGCTAGCTCGCGGCCCGGTGTCAGATCCGCACTGTTGACCAATGTCTGCAATTCCAGATCTCGAAAATGCCGGTGGGGAACCCAACCGAAAAGGGAATGAAATTGACAGGCGCATGCTGTTGCCCAGTCTTGGCCAGGTCTTGTCCGCCGCTTGGCAGTTTGTGTCGAGTGATCTCATTGGAACACCAAAGCTTGGAGAGACAGTTCGTCTGGCTCAGCCACAAAGGTGCCACGCTTTACGCGTTGGGTGTGACACCGTGCGGGTAGTGGCCAAATCTTACGGTGCGACGACGCTGAGTCGCTGGAGCCTGTGCTGCGGAAAGGCATTTCTTTAGTTACCGGGTGGGTCCACAGTGTTAAACAACGGCTGACGGCACGTCACCTCGCCCGCCCTCGCCGGCTTTGTCGCAACATATCTTCGCCAGCAACTTCCCACACCCATCAATCGACACTTTCCCTTCCAACTCTCAAACCGCCATCGACATCACCGCGCACCTCGAAATTTCGCATCGACCTCTTGCGCGGAGACGAATCCTATAATCCCGAACAATCAACACAGCACCTCACGATGGCGCCTCTCATCGAGCTGGTCGCTGAACTGGCACGCCGCGACGGGTACGTGCGACGACACGGTGCATCGCCTGCAGACCACACCCGCTAACAATCCCTTTAGCTGCGGCAGCGACGGCTGGCGTGATTCCAACGGGCATTGCCGCTACAACACCTCCTCCTGGTACTGGTGGGGACGCTGGGTCTTCGCCGGGGTGGCCATTCTCATCGTCCTGCTCTGCCTTGCAGGTCTCTTGTAATGCCTCTCCTTTCCATTTCCTCGTGCCACACACGCAGCGCAAGCATACTAACTCCGAAAAAAAACAGCCGTAACTCGCGCCGCCGCAGAAGACAAGGCCAGCAACCGATGTACGGGATGGGCTGGATGGCGCCTGCGCCGCCCCCCTACTACCCGCCCCCGCCGCAGTACTCGGCCCAGGATCAGACTCCGCCTCCGCCAGGCGGCCACAAGTACGGCGCGGGCGATGGCTACTATGGCGGCAACCAGGAGGGCAACCAGGAGGGCATCCAGCTGCAGCCGCCGCAGAGCACCTACCACCGCGCGACCGAGGGCGACTATGCGCCTCCTCCGGGACCTCCGCCTCCTCCGGGACCTCCGCCGAATGCCGCTAAATAAGTGAGGGTACGGAGGAGAGCTGGGTTAGGGTCATTCGTTTTGTCAAGTGGGAGGGCGGGCAGGCAGCAGGGGGCGCCGGCGTTACGGGGTGCTTTGGTAGGCTAGGGAAGCCATGGATCAGTTCTCGCGGCGCCGGCGAGTCGGTTATGGGATCCGGTTCTCGTTGCGTCTGTGATTTACCACGCTTTCATACGGTCTCGACCGCTACCTGGTTGTATTTGGTATTGCTAGATCTCTCCCTTAATCCATAACTTGAAATGATGACTCAAGCCCCTTGTGTTGGATATGACGTCGGCTGGTTTGTGTGATTTCGAAGCTTGTGAGGCCGCCGAGTCATCCATGCAAGAGCACTCGTCGTCTCCAGGAGCAAATGGACATGAACATGTGGCTGTTACTTGTAGTGTGTCCCACCTATTTTAGCACTCTCGGAATCTGGTCCCGAGACCTGGGGTTGTTTCGACCCCCTGGTTTGCTGAGGCGGAACGCCCAGGGGCAAACAAGTTGAAAGTCCGACCCCTGCTTTACATGCAGATAACCTCGTCTTGAACGGAGTCCTCCGTATGGTCATGCCGTTTCTAACTTGGCCTTTCAGAGTGGGGAGGGCGGTTCAACCGAGTCGATAGGGGGTTCCTTCTTATATCTTATTCGTTTATTGAGTAGTCAGCCCGTTCTGCCTGCAGTCCCGTGGCGGTTTTGCTTTTTTTTCTCTTTTTCTTTTCTTTTAATTATTTTCTTCCCTTGCCCTGTCCGCGGCCGAGTCGGAGGCGGCGGGCGATCCGTGCGGGCCCTCCTCCTGCCTCTCGACGATCTCGATTTCGTGGTTGCGAAGGAAAAAGCAGGGGGCCAGGTGAAATTGCCGTCCGGAACTCGGAACCCCGCCTCGTCCAAGCAGTGATTGACCCGTCCCTCCTCACCTCTCAGTTTCCGAGCATCTCTGGCATGCAAGGGAGATGGGAGTGTCTTTCCCACGGTTTCGGGATGGGCTAGTTTATGAATCGTCAGGAAGGAAAAAAGGCATCATTTATTTTAAGACTCGTCCTCAGCCTGATGTGCCAGTGCCGGCGCGAGAACGGTTGGCCCCTGTTGCAGGGATCTGGGGCCGTTGGTACCTTGCAGAAGCGAAGATCGAGGGGAAGAACCAATGCCATGCGCGGATTCAGCTCATGGCGCCCGCACTTTTTCTTTCCCGCTGCCGGTCGGTGGCAGTGCGGGAGGAAGGAAGGGAGGTATTTCGCGCGTCTCCTCCTCTTCTCCTGAGCCGGCCAGGGCTGACTTTCCATTTGACTGCCTTTTCATCGGAGCAGAGCCACTCACTCCCTCCCTTGGTCCTTCGTTGACACCATTTTTTGGCGTCGGCGGTAATTGTCCGCCTCGTCCCGTTTCGTACCACTGTGTTGTTCTTGCCCTCGTTTCGCGTTCGAGTTATACACTCGATCTTTGTTTCTCTGTCGCCCCCTAGTGCAAAGTCACATTCGTGAACCATCGACCACGCTCACTAGTTTACGAGACTATCTCTTCGTCCGTTATCTGTACTCCGCGACTGGAAATATTATTTCGAGCATTGGCCTAGACCTCCGACCCTTCCGGGTCCTGCCACGATTCGAAACCGGCAGCAGATTTGCGAGCAGCAGCGGAACGGCATCGAGTTTCGAGACGATCATACACAAGCGACGGCCAGGCGCACAATGGAGCTGTAGTGCTCGCTGGACAACCTTATCTTCGACAGTTCATGCGAGTGTTGATCACGTTTATTGATCGCTCGCGCCCTCGGTACTCTGGGAGTTGGTTATTATCGAGCAAGGGGCGGCGCACCTGAGAGACAAGATGCCGGCAGTCGACGTGGCCATGGAGAGGAGTTTGCGGAGGGGTTTCTTGGATTTGTTTGTGGCCAGCCTGCGGCCCGCGCTCGCGAGGAGGGACGTTGCAGGGCAGATCTCGGATGTGAAGACGGCCTTCTCCAGCTGGGACAATTGTATGCTGGCCAATTATTGCAAGTGCGTCTCCCTTCATTCCTTGGTGGCGATGGCGTGGTGCTGACAAGATGCTAGGTGGCCCGTCATTGCGGTCATCATCGTCGGTGGCTTGATCATCCTCGCGGTGGCCTGGTGCATGATTCGTTGCCTCTGCTGCGGGCTTTCCTGCTGCTGCTCGTGCTTCTCATGCCTCAAGTGCTGCGGTGATTGCTGCGGCTGCTGCGACCCGCCGAGAGGCAGCCGGCGCAAGTACCTCGACGAGCCTTACATACCGCCGAACCACGGATACAAGTCACAAGAACCGATGCATGCTGGCTTTGGCGGTGGTCCCACAGCACCGGTGTCCAAGGGACCGGAATCCGCCCAGTTCGCCCAGTTCGATGCGGGCGGCAAGAAGAACGAGGACGCTCTGCCTCAGATGCCCAGCTGGGAGGGCTCCGAGCACAAGAAGGTGCTCGTCGAGGAGGAGGCGGTCGAGATGAACGCGTTGAAGAA
This sequence comes from Parachaetomium inaequale, assembly GCA_033296685.1. Taxonomy (NCBI): domain Eukaryota; kingdom Fungi; phylum Ascomycota; class Sordariomycetes; order Sordariales; family Chaetomiaceae; genus Parachaetomium; species Parachaetomium inaequale. Next base: position 43,311 of record MU854492.1, on the reverse strand, counting down.
GCCTGACGCCGGTGGACAAGCTGCCGGGGCCATGTCTCCAAACGGACCGCGCTCGCCAATCAACCGGAGTCCGTACGGGCCACCGAGCGCCAGCCCTGGACCGGACGGGTTCTTCGCTGCTAGCGCCATCGGCAACGACCCCTATGCGCAGGGTGCGCCGGCATACAACCAGCCAGGCATGGCATACAGCAAGCCGGAGCAAGGATACGGAATGGCCGGCGCAGCCATGGGTGCCGGGCGACGGTCGCCGCAGGCGTTCAACAACGGCGGATACAACGACGGATACAACAACAACAACAACCACAACAACAACAACAACGGCTACGGCCAAGCGCACGACTATCCCGACGCCGGAAGGCAAGGCAGCTACGACAACTACGGCGGGGGGGCGGCACGCCAGCAACCCTACGACAACTACGACAACTACCCCCCCTCCCAAGCCGCCCAAGGCTACGGCATCGCGCGCCACCAAACACCCCACGAGATGGACAACACCTCGCCCTACGCTCCCGAGGCGAGGCGCTCCCCTGCCCCACAGGGCTCCTACGGTGCCGCCTACGGCCCCGACTCCCGTCGCTCTCCCGCCCCCGCACAAGGGCCCTACGGCGACGCGCGCCGGTCTCCGGCACCCCAAAGCCCCTACGGTGACTCGCGCCGCTCCCCAGGACCCTACGGCCCCGCCGGCGCCGGCGCCCGGCGCTCACCAGCCCCCCAGCAAGGGGGCGACAACAACTACGCGCGGCGAGGCTCGCCCGCGCCCCAGCAACAACAAACCGGCGGGTACGGCGGGCCGCGCGCGCCGCCGCAGCGGCAGTACTCGTCCAGCGCTGCTGACAACAATAACAACAACGGCATGCACTCGCCCATCAGCGGACCGAGCCCGCTGCGGAATGACACTGCCGGGTTTGATTTCACTTCTGGGTACAGCCGTCCGCCTGCTGCGACTGCGACGAGTCCTGTGACGGGGCCGTCGTCTGGGTATCGGCAGCCGAGTCCGCCTGCTGAGTCGGGAGGCGGGAGCAGTGCGTACCCGGGGTATAAGCCCTACCAGCCGTAGATGATGACGGCTTTTGGATGGGGAGGAATGAGGTCGTGGGGGATTCTAATGACCGGTCTGTCTGTCTACGTTCTACAGAGTTGGCTGGCGGGGTTTTTTGTGTGTTTCGCTTCTTGCGTTCGTTCTTATGACACACTTTTTTCTTCTTTTTTTTTTTCGCCGCTTTCGTTCATGTCACTCACATTTACATCATATAGATGGTGCTTTTTTTGGTCTTCTTTTCGTTTTTGATGATGGCCTGGGGATCTGGACTGGGATGTACAAGTCGGTTGGGGGGTGTGGTACAAGGGGGATGGATGGGAATATGTGGCGCTGGTAAAAGACTTGCGATGTCTTCTTCCGTTTTATTTTTCTTTGGGCGGCAACCCTTGCTTTTCATCAGCTCCCGTTGCTTTTTTCGCTTCTTTGGCTTGCTGACTGGCGGAAGGACTGTTGGGGAGTGGGTCAGCAGGCGTCTCATACTCGGGCTCAGTGTCCGCTGTCTTGACTTGGTGCGAGATCTGAACGAGGTTTTGGGCGGTTATGATCTTTTATGGAAAGGGACTGGAACGGGGTTGCTTCGGACAGGCTGCCCTCGCAGAGCTTGGGCGTATTATAGACACGGGCTTCATGTAGTACTAGAGCTAGCTCTAGACTGAATGGGAGCCCCACGGTTGGTTCGTGTTCGAAGGTCGGGATTATGGTTCTGCAGTTCTCGAGCCGCATGTCGGGTGGGACAAGATCGCCGGCAGTCCCGTATCTTGGCCTGTTTGTTTCACGGTTGCGTGTCTGAACTCCATTCTCTGCGGACCGCAGTGGGTTTCCCAAACGTCTCCCTCGGGCAACCGCTGAAAAGAAAATGGTTCGTTGGTGGATGACGTGAGGGTCCAAAAGCGTTGTGCTGCTATAATTATCTTCCTAGAACCTCACTGTGGTAGTCAAGGATGACAGCTTGGGTACCCGAACCGGCTGACGCAGCGGGATCCTTTCCCGGCGGGTCCATGACACGTGTATGTGCCCACAGCAAATGGAGCTCATGTCCGGATCTTCAGGAGTGAAAGTTATGGCGGGTTATGGCAAGGTCTTCAACCAGAGGAGGAACACCTGAAGTCATGTTGTATAAACTCCTATCGGAGGGGTCGTACAACGACACACAAGCCGAGCCAGTCGGGTCGTTTTTACAGGCCGAAATGCGAGAAACACAGGGCCAATCCTGAGAGGTCAGCGAGGGAGGCCCCGAAGGCCCGGTCGCGGGCTTGAGGCTGGCGGGCTGTTTCGGTGGCTGTGAGGACGAACGCGGATGGGAATCCGGGAATGGATTTCGGGACGCAATCCACCCCGACCAGTCCGGGCACTTTTGACCCCCGAAGCCGCAGTCGCGTGCATCCGTAAGCTCGGATGGATAACTATGGATCTCAAGACCGACGCTTTCAGCGGAAGGAATTCTTGACCATGGCCTGACGTGGCCGTGGCGGTGCTGGCTGGAGGATGAGGAATCCAGTGCGATTGCTGTGGGGAAGGAAGGGTCTGCATGTGTTATGTAAACCGCGCAGTCAGGGAGGATGCGTCTTCCTGGAGCCGTGGCTGCATGAGCTGCAAGGGCAGAGTGGATGTGTCTCTCATCGGGTTTGAGCGTTGAGTTGAGATGATTTGCTTCGTATCCAAAGGAGACAGCAACATTCCGTGGAAGTTGAGATCGGGATGCCGCAGAATCTGGGGAAGCCACACTCCCGGTCCCGAAGTCGCCAAGTTTCCAGAGCTTTCCTCGTTGCCGCAGAAATGCAGGAAAATGGGGATCTCAACCTAAAAGCCTGTGTGGTGGGGCCCCGACGACCCTGTAACCGGAACGCTTGCCCCAAACAGGCACTACCCATGCACGCTCTCAAAAAAGACCAGCCAAATGACGTTGTTCCTTCAATGGGCTTTTCCGGGTTTCTTTTCCCAAAATTTGATCCTCGCATCACCTCCAGTTGATGGGAGCGCCAGAAGGGGAATGGGCCGGGACGGGGAGGCGGAACGCAAAAGTGTCTGCGTTCCACCATGTGGAATCACTGGGCTGACTGCGGCTGAGCTGATGAGCCGACGGGCGCACAGCGCACAGCGCGAGAGGCGGGAGACGCAAGACGCGTGCTGGCTTCATTGGGCCGGGATCGAAAAGTTGGAGCACGTCAGACCTGGCGCCCTGGTTTCCGGCCAGCCAGCTGCTCTGGATCTGTCCGGGGACGGGTTCTTGATTTGCTTTTGCCATCGGGTTCCCCTGCTCGTCTGCTGCCTGCTGCCTGCTGCCTGCTGGCTGACTGTCTGCTCTTTGATGTCTTTGATGTCTTTGATGTGCTGCTGTTGACTTCAACCCCTTTGACGCCAGTGTCAACAACATCTCGACGAATATCCACACCCCTGTCGCCCAAGACCTGAGGTCCAGCAGTCGCCCCCTGCATGACACCAGGAAGCCCTGCTCTCCCTAAAGGTGCAAGCGTGCGCACCCCCGCGGGCTGCTGCTGAACACCTCCACATGGGCCTTTGGCGATCCACCATTCGTGCTCACCTGTTCGTCCATCCAAAGCCTCCCCTGCGCTCACTCCCTCCTTCCTCGGTGCTCCGAAACGTCGATCGCCCAAGAAGCACCGCTGTCCAGCTGGGAGCCTGTCCGATCTGATCCGGGGCGGCGGAGTCCGAGACACGCTGTTTGCCCACAATGCTGCCCAGTAAGTGCCAAATATCCCGGGAGCGAGCCCGCAAGGGCGGCCCTCGATGTGCACACCCCCGTCACCCGTCACCCTGAGCTCCGCTGCGAGGGAGAGAGAGAGGACCCGCGTCGCCGAGAAAGAGCACACGAGAGAGGAACGGTCCAGTTTCGCAACCTCTCCAAGCCAAAGCAAACGGGACCGAGAAGCTGAGGCTGCCGCATCACCACCACGCTCTGAGATCGTGTGGTTGGCGCAGGCGCACTGCTCGCTCGAGAACAAAGGAGAAAGAACAAAAGGACGACGCCGACACAATGGGCAGCGGGACCGGGACGGAGACGGGGTCGGGGAAGCGGCGGCCTCGCCTGGGTCTGTTGACCTCGTTTCTGCCCAAGCTCACATCGCGCCCAGATTCCCAGTCGTCGCCGGATATCGCGCGAAAGCCTGTTCCTCCAGCCAGCTCGACCTCCTCCTACACCTCCCCGACCAGCACCGCGCCGACCATGACCACGGGCACCGCCAGGACCAGCGAGGACTCCAAGTCGTCGTCCCGCTTCGAGTCGGGCACGGGGTCCACGGCCTTGTCGCCCATCGAACAGAGCTCGCCGTTCTTCGAGACCGGCCCGCTCGAGTCCACGCCCCCGAAGAAGAAGCTTCACAAGGTGCCCGCCATGCCTTCCTCTCCGCCACCGCCGCCGCCCACGGTCCTGACCAAGCTCGGTACGCCATCCCGCCTCCCGGCCGTCACAGCGACACAGGCGACCCCCCCAAGCGGGAGGAGAGCTGACAGGAGTCCCTCGCCCGAGCATCCGCCGTCCGCAGCAAGGCTCCAGCCGAACCGGCTCCAGCCCCGACAACCATCCCCGGCCCCGAACCCCCGCGGCCGTAGTGTCTCGGCCCAGCCCCCCGTCGCGCGTGGTGTCGCGGCCGACGGCTCGCGAGCGGTATCCAGTCCGGTCCAAGCCCGGTCCCAGTCGAAACCCCCTAGCGAGGGCAGTCCGCCTGCCACGGCCGACAAGCGGAAGAGGAAGAGCTGGTTCCCGGGCGCCCGGTCGAGAGCCAACTCGGACGTAGCCAAGTCGAAGAGCCATAGCGCCTGGCTCATGTCGCCGGATAACCAGGTCGACTATAACACGGCGCTGCTGGTGAACGGGGAGAAGGTACTGCTCTCGCTTGGCTTGCCACCGTCTCCTGGACGCTAACCGTGTGTTGTAGGTCCCCGAGCTGTGGAATGAGGCCGGCAACGTCCTCGTCTACCTGCATCCCAAGAACAGCAACCGTGGGCCGTGTTTCAAGGTGGCCGACCACATCTTCAGCCATTCGGCAATCTTGGTCGAGCTCCTGGTGACGGAGATGATGTCAGGCACGTCCCACAATGCTGGATTCCTCGACGTTGCACCGGCCGACGGGCCCGTGACTGAAGGCCACCTGTACCTGCCCCTCGGCAACACCGATCTCGAGCGTCTGGTCGCGGCGCGGAACCTGTTTGCGTTCCTGACGCACCAGCCCCTCGTGGGCACGTCCGAGAACCCGACTCTGTTCGCCGGCGTTCTGCAGGTGGCCGGCCTGCTGCGGCGGTTCAACTTTTCCTGCTTCGATGGCTCCTCGTTTGGCGAATCGGTCGACGCCGCCTTCGACCTGTTCATGGACCACACGGGCATCGCCGACGTGCGCCACAGCCGCGAGAAGACGCTCGAGGCGCTCATCCTGGCCGAGCAGATGAAGTCGTGGAACCTGTACAACGAGGCGTTTGCGCACGCCGTGGGCAAGTACGAATCGCTCCTCGACCTCAAGTCGCCTCTCTACGACCGCATCTCAGTCAGCACCCGCCAGCGCATGGACCGCGCCCACCTGGACCTGGCCAACCGCCAAGCCAGCGTCAACACGCGGCTCGAGGCCTTCGAGTTCCCCTCGCTGTTCGCCGGCATCGCCAGCTCGACCTCGACCGAGGAGTACAAGAACGTCAAGTTCAAGGAGTGGCGGAACTCGTTCAGCAAGATGCGGAGCTTCGCCCTCGGCTACTACAAGGGGCTGTTCGGCAACTGGCCGCCGCGTGCCCGCAGCAAAAAGAACTACTTCTCGCAGAGCGGCCTGAACCGGCAATGCCTCAAGATCCTCTACTCGGACTTTTGCGCGCTCTACGACCTGCTGGTGGATCGCCAGTCCATCACGCCCCGCGTTATCGGCGAGGGGTATGAGGAACCCGACGAAGCCTCCAAGGACAACAAGCTCGGCGAGGCCTCCATCTCGGCGCTCCGCAAGGTCCTCGGCGAGTTCGACAAGTCCTCGCCCCCCGTGCTGCCCCCGATCCCCTTCGACGTGCCCAAGCTGCCGAGCATGACGGCCATCTACGAGAACTACCACGACCTGCCCGCCAAAAAGCAAGCCAAGTACAGCAAGGCGCTCCAGCCGCACGAGCTCCAGCTCATCCTCATCAAGTCCCGCAACATCGACACCGACGCCCTCAACATGCCCTTCCTGCTCGCCTACAAGGACTATGAGCTCAAAGAGTCCAAGGGCACCAACCCGGCGGACCTGGCCGATCAGCGGATCGGCAACTGGCTCTTCCTCTACGTCGTCCTGCAGTCTCTGCCCATGCTGGTCGTCGACGCCCCGGGGCTGCGCTACACCGAGGGCGTCGAGGACTTCCTCTGCGAGGCGCCGCAGGGCAACCCGCCGTGGACCGAGGACGCCGGCCAGACCCGCAAGATGTGGTTCCAGACGGGCAGCTCCAACGTGGTCGAACTCTCGGCCGACGTGGTCATGTTTTCCGTCGAGGGCATCTACATGCGCTCGCACTGCTGGCTCGCCGCCAAAGACTGGGACGCCTCGTCCTCCGGGGGGGGCGGACCCCCTCCCCCAGCAGACCAAACCTCCCCGCTACAACCCCCGCGCGCCATATTCCGCGATATGGACCCGTTCGCCGCACCCCGCCCATCCTCCTCCTCCTCCTCCTCAAACACCAACAACAACAACAACACATTCACAACCCACCAACACCAACAACAACACCACCACCACCGCTCCCAAAGCCCCGGCTCGCCGCCCTCCTCCTCCCCACACCTCCGGCCCCGCTCGGGCTCGACAAACGACCGCGCCCGCCAGGCATTCCGCGCTAGCATCGCTATCGGCCTGGAACCGCTCCCGCTACCCGCCGCGCCGTCTGTCGACCGCGCCTCGCGCGTCCTCAGTATCGGGTCTATGTCTAGCGGTGGTGGCGGTGGTGGTGGTGCGGGGCCGGGGAGTCCCGGTTTCGGTACTCCCGGTCCCGGTTCTGCTGGGTTGGGAGGAGGAGGAGGAGGGAATAGCGGCGGCGGGGATGTGTACCAGCTCGGCCTGAGGGTGAGTCGGTCGGCGGTTAATCTCGGCGGTGCTGGGGGTGGGGATTATCTCGGTCAGCCGAGGAAGTCGAGTTATGGTGGGTTTCCAGGTGGTGGTGGTGGTGTTGGGCCGTCGAACCTGGGGCCGGGTCATCATGCGGCGGCGGGTGACTCGCTGGGTGGGGGGAGCACGTTTGATGATATCTTGAAAGGGATGGATGGGAAGGGGAAGAAGAAGAAGAAGTTGTTTTTCTGAGGGAGAGAGACAGGGAGAGCGACGGGTGCTGGTTTGGGCATCCTTCTTTCTTCGATTTGGTGGATGATTTTTCTTTTTATTTGGACTTGAAAAACATGTCGGTTGGGCCTTCGTTTCTGTCTTGTTTGGCATCTGTTATAGATGATACCCCTTTTTAATTCGACTCGCTTCTGCTGTTTCGTCTTGGGTTTGTTTGGGGGTTACTTGGTTTTGTCTCTGCGGAGCGTGTTGGAATATGGGCGGGGAGCATAATATTCAGCTCACCTGCTGTTGTTGGGTTCTGGGGTGTTGGTTTAGTTTGCAAGGCATGCGGGAGACATGAGCACATAAGATGGGAGGGAACTCGACTTGGCCATAGATTTCTTCCTGTCGGTTTTCGGGGGAGAAGGGCCGGGGGGGGGAGAAAAGGGACCGAAAAGGTTGAGATGGGTGGGAGGGAAGGCTTCCGCAGCGCTCCTACGGAGTCATAGAAGAGAGTAATTCTATTTTGACCCCTGTCTCGAACGTTCAGGTATTAATGCATGGAATCAATGGCACATGGCCGCTCACCGATTTCTGGTTCCAATGTGGTACGTACTGTGATGTACAATACCTAACCCCATGAGACCTTCCCAGGTCCTACACATGTTGCCCGAGGTGTCCGGTGCCATTGATGCACGCAATACCAACCTTTGCCCTTCCGCCTTCGAGGTACTCGACCTACAGTACCTATCCGAAGGTACATCCCCTTCACACCAGAAGCACTCAACCCACACCCACGTTTCCCCCCTCACGAGACCAGACACAAACCCCATTGCGGGATTGCGCAGACCGACCAGCAGCTCAACAGCCCCGAGTATGCGCCAACAAGGTCAGTCCGAAACCCAAGATCAGCCCCGGTGACGTGCAGACAACCTAGGTATGCAGGTCAACGGCACAGCACCCCGTACCTTACCTTACTGATCCCACCCCGAGTTAGCCAACGCACATGTCCTTCGAGTTGGTGTGTAGCACAATGCCCTGCCCTGCCGCCGCCGCGGTTAAGTTCGCGCAAAGTCCACAGCGGCGCGCATAATGGCTCCCCGCGCGAATGCCGAATGGTGTGTGCCCCCCAGCCGGCAGGCCACGCCCCCAAACCGGCACAGACACAGGTGCTGAAGCCCTCGTTTCCTGTGCTGTGCTGCGCCACCTCCACCTCCAACTCCCGACCCCAACGTCCCACCTCACCCGGGAGTGAGTTAGTCGTGTCCCGTTTCGGACGTCAACCCCCCCAAACCGGAATCAAAGTCGGGGCATGCCAAGTACAACGCGCATTTGCGCGCTCCAGTTCCAACACTGACCTGGGACCTATTACCTACCCAACCGAGTCCAACTCACCGAGTTAGTTAGTTGGTTAGTTGGTTAGTTGGAACCCACAACAACAACAACCCCCAACTGCCAGTGAGCACCTCTAGTTTTCGGCCTGCCCGGGAGCTTTGCGCACACAACTTGACCACGCCAGCAACGGCACAGGTGGCAGCCCAACATGGAAATGTGTGTATCCGGCGCCCCGGGATGGTGGGGCAATCGACCGAAGGGTGCGGCACAGGTGTCGCCAAGGGGGGGAGCGCCGACCCCTGGCTTGCGTCCACAAGGCTGAAGCCGGACAGAAAATCAAGTAACTAACTACACAGTAGTTATGGCGAGTCGCAGGTCGCGGGCTAGGTCGAAGACGATGGTGTGCCACCCTCTCGCAAGTTCGCGCGGAGTCCGGCCCTTGTGTTCGACAGTAAGGGGGACGACCTTCAATGGCAATGGCGTTTATATGTCAGTCGCTACTCGGAATTAGGTCAATTCATGTCGTGCTTGGAGACAACGAGGTGCCGGGTGTATCAAATGGGGCGTCCAGGTGGCGTACAAGTTCGAACTTCAGAGGTCAATTCGAGGACCAGGCAAGCAGGCCGGTTTAAATGTTGCGATTCGAGTGCTCCTTGAACTAGTACCAAGCGCCGGGAGAGGTTCATCCACCTTGTGCGCATTGGCGGACGCTCTCACGAACACCCGCCTCCGTGTGAGTCTCGTCCCTCCCAGGAACACCGACCATGACCCCTTTTTGTGTACCCGCCATCAGTTTTCGGAAACCAACAGGGGCCTGATTGGTCTCCCCGATCCAAGCCTGTGTGCCCCATTGACCAATCAGACCCCCCTGGTTCAGCGAGAAGGGAAATCGCTATGACGGCCGTGGTGTGTGTAAGAAGGCAGACAGGAGGGCGATGAGGCTCATCGACGTGACCGAGGGGCACAGAAAACTCGAGGGGGGAACCCTCATCTGACTGCCCAAACCTTCACTTTCCCCTCGAAGACTCCATAGAGCAGCGCCGTATCCCCGAAATCTCGGACCCATTGGCCACCTTAGTGTTGCCTCGTTTAGTCTTGTTCGACGCCGGCTCATGCTGGGTTGCTTGTCTCGGCTGCACCATCACACGCCCAACTAGCCGCTAGCCCCGGAGATTGAAGACGGCGGGGCCAACCATGTCTGACACTCCTGACCGCTTCGGCCCCTTCAATGGGGGTACGGGTCGTCCTGGACGCTCGTCCTGCGAGGATCCTGCGCCCCACAGCTACTTTGCCGGGGTCGATGACCAGGAGACCGCAAGTACCTCGACGCCGTCCGAGGACTTCTCGGATCTCTTTGACTACCATGCGTATTATGCAGGCGAGGAGGCAACAGATGTAACCTCCCAGTCTGACGTTCCCTCGGAAGGGAAGCCCGCTGCTAGGCCTTCTTCGGTCCTGGTCCCGGCTGGCGCCTCGGCGGCGAGCCCCATCCACGACGAGGACTCCCCCATGCCAGACGCCCCGTCCCAGGGACCTCAACCTCCCCATATCTGGCCAAAGCTCTCGGGCCCCCAGCCCCCGAGAGACACCAACATCCTGCTGGAATCATCGCCCTCGCCCTCGCCCGCTGCAGAGATGCACCTTGACGGGCAGTCCCCGGCCACCTCGCCCTCGAGCCCGAAGAAGACGCGAACCGTCAAAGATCCGGAAGAGACAGGCCGAGTCCGAGAGCTCAGATCTTGTTACCACTGCAGGATGAACAAGAAAGCGGTGGGTGGCCTTCTCGTCTTGCGAAATCCTTTCCACATGATGCTGACTGTCGATGCCAGTGCGGCTCGGAAGTGATATGCAAGGCGTGCAGCAAGAGACCGTTCTCCAAGTCGGCATGCATCCGGACACCGCTATCGGATATGATCCCCCCAAAGTTCGGTGAGTTTGGGCGTCCATGTGCCGCTTAAAGTCCGATGATATTGACCCTTTGCCCAGTACGATGGAACTGGAACGACGCAGGTTCCCTCATGCCAGGCCGCGAGCAGTTCGCCGAGGGCCGCGGGTTCCTCCTCTTCATTTCTTGTTCCGACGCCATCAACAGCCCCTGGCTAAAGCTCCAAGCTCGCCCGTTCGCACTCCCCAACCAGAGAGACCACGGAGCCCAGGGCCAGGCTCGGTTGGGTATTTCGCCGAGTGAGCGTCCTTCGGAGGACGTGATATACCGCTGGATGGAAGAGCAAATCCTGGCCGAGAGCAAAACAGGCTTCGAAACTGAGATGGACAAGCTGCTCCTCGGCTTCGTCCGCCGATCGAGAACGGGAATGCCGCAAGAGAGGCGCCAGATCCCTGAGCCATTACTGTTGAACCTCCTCAGGATGAGATGCATGTGGAAGATCTGGAGCTGCAAGCAGCTCTTTTTCCGGCAACAGCCCGGCTCCCCAGCAGTTCCGTTTGACCTGAGGTTCGCATCAATCCAGGACTCCCTTCGGTTACTTGCCGGCCAAGCAATCTCGGAACTCGAGCGGAGGATCATGCCCCAAATCGAGACGTATCTTACCCAGAAAGAAACCACCCCCTCCGAGCCTGCGATGCGCCCCGCGACGCACGTCATGAAGTGGGTTTTGTTGTGGCAGATGATCTTAATCTACCGCCAATCGTTGAACTGGATGTTGGAGCAGCAGCAGACGAACGCTGCACCAATATCCATTGCAGGTCAGTTAATTGTCATCAACGCTCGGTTTCCCAGGTACTGACCGAGAAGATCAGTGGCGCCCATGAATGTGTGGAGGCATGACTTCCGAGAGGAGACCAGACGGCTATTCGAAGCCACCATCGTCATCTACTCGGCGGTGTTCCAAAAGAAAACCACAGTCGAGAGGGTTAAAGACGCGGACCCCCAAGTCTTTGGGAATGACTGTGATCTCTACACGGCATACCAGAAAATCTGGCAGATGCTCCCTGATTTCTGTGAGTTACTACAAGCTGCTACGGCATAGAAACAACACTAACCTCGCCCAATAGACCGGCAGGTGTCGAGCCAGGTGTCCCCCACAGACGAGCTTTTCATCGAGTACATCGTCACAAAGGAGTCGGACATCCTAGCGAAGGCTCGCCCGTCCCACAAATAAGCACCGTTGGGGAGCTTGGTCGGCCAACAGCAGGCTATGTTGTATTCGAAGGAGTCTCGGCGTACACCCGGCAGGCCGTGGCAGATCATCTGGCGTTTTGGCCTGAAAATTGTTCCAAGTGAGGGCTTTGGTTCAATTGGGAGGGGTAACAGGACCATGGGAAGCTTTCAGCCGGTCTGTGGCTTGGTTGTTGTGAAATGGCGCGTGACACGGTTATGAGCGATGAACTTCGATACTGTAAGCGAGGAGGAGTTGGCGAATGTATCTCAGAATGTTTGAAGTAATAATGTTGGCAGCGGTACAGCGAGATTCGCCGTCGGAGGACCCGGGACAGGCTGGCTGGGGTGGCTTCGGCCGTAAGCCAGCTTCGAATGAACGGCACAGCATGAGCTCAACACCAGTTGTGCTTCCTTATCACGGGAGTGGGTTGATCGTGACCGTGACTTTCTTCCCCTCGTGCTTGTGCTTTTTCAGACACTTGAAGCGGTCGATGATGTCGTCAAGATCAACTCCCGTCGCTGCCTCTTCATTGATGAAGATTTCCAGTTGGACTTTGAGCTTCTTGCCGTGCTCGGCGGTGGCCCGAAATCTAATCCTCGGTTTAGAATCATGAAGGGAGGGTATGGGGCTTCCAACGTACCTGACTTTATCCTGAATGGCGCGTGGCGTCCTTGGCCATCTTTTGACGAGTGCTACCATCGCTGCGGTCACAGACCCGGTGTAGTCGGCCCAAAAAGACGCGTCTGGGTCTGCCGCATCCATCAGGGCCCGGAGGTTCTTGTGTAACTGCTCGTCAACGGGTGCTAGGCTTGCTCCCCACCGAGCACAGGTTGTGACACCCAGCACGGCGCGGGTTAGGTGCGTCAACCCGGGCTGGTCCGGGCAGCTGACCGCATGGTGCAAAGCGGCAGATGCATTCGTCTCAGCATCGTATCCCAGCTGAGTCCATATCTGGCGTGCATAAAGCGCGCCAAGCTGCAAACCGAAAACAGTGGTTGTGGTAGCCAAGTCCAGATCTGGCGGAAATGCGGACCGCAACGCATCGAGGACATCCTGGTAACTTGCGGGATCTGCACCTGGGGCAGAAGGCGTGGAGCTCTCCATGCCATCCCCGGAATGTGTCAAGGGGTTGCTGTCTCGGATCTCTCGTGGCAGGCTCATCATCAAAGCCCCCTCACGGTTCCCACCAGAACAGAAGGTGACAGAGCGAATAGAGGGAACGGCAGCGATGAGTGCGTCGACCACAGCGACGATGGCAGGGAACTGAGCACGCCGACGCTTCGACATACCGAATATCTTCCCGTCAAAGGATCTGTTGAATTCGAGAAGGTCCTTGGTTTGCCCAAACACATTGCCCGAGACGGTGAATGAGCCGATGGAGGGAATAGGGTAAGGTTGTACAGGATGCCTGTACATCAGCATGCTCCCGTAGCCTCGGAAACCACCCCCGCAAAGGTAGACGTCGAGGCCTGGGGTAGCTTTGCCCCCCTCCCCAGCGCCGCTCTGTTGGGCCTCGGCGGCGTCTGCGGCAAGAGATGAGAACTTGGCACACAATGTCTTGAATGCCTCGCTCATGCCGCCGCGAAGGCGCGATATCTCGGATGCCTGTGTAGCGGCGTCGCTGTTGTCCAGGACTTTGATCAGCCGGGCCGCCCCGAAGGGTAGACTCTGTCCGGCGAGCGCTGCAGCCACCTCGGGGCCAACGCTGTCCTTTTGAACACGGGACTTTGAGGCATAGGAGTCCAAGTACGTCATCTGGACACTCCCTCCACCGAGGTCGAGGAACAGGCCCTTGACATCGACGAAGCCTGAGCGGGCTCCCACCGAGCCGAAGAGAGTCTCGACCGGAGGCGCCAGGATGTACACAGACAGGCCTGGAGACTCAGCGCGTATGGCTTCGAGCATGGCCGTGGCGTTCTGGGCTCGCCGCATGGCCTCTGTCGCAAAGACCCTCACTTGGCTGGGAGGGACACCGTAGTCGTCGATGGCGATAGACCTGAAGCGTGCCAGAGTCCGCGACACCAACTTGATCGTCTCGTCGGGAAAAAGCAGCGACGGCCCGCTCAGGGCATCAAACAGCGAGATGGCGGCCCGTTCCCGATAGATGCATCGCAGGAGGCGTGTCCGGGGAGGAGAGAGGTCCAGGATGGAGAAGCGGACGCCGTTGCTTGGTACGGCGTGTCAGACCAGTGGGCTTGTTCCGTGAGGCACGGCACATGACCCACGGCCACGGTGAGGAGGTCTGGCTTACCTTCCCATGTCGACCAGAGCGAAGAGGTGACTGGCACTGGAGGGGTCCCATCGCGGCAGCTTCTGCTCCAGGTTGTCGAGGGTGATTATGTCAACCAAGGCGTCCATTTTGAATGAGCAGCAATCGTTTCCGGAGAACGGGGAAATAAGTGAAACAGAACGGGCAATATTGCGGAGATGTGTTGTGCTGCGGCTGTGGTCGCGTGCAGCAAAGTTGGCGAAGTTGGAAAGTTGAAGCACCTGGGAAGTGGGGTTGCATCAACAAGGCATGTCTGCCCAACATTGCACCTTTAGGGCTTCGAGCGGCAACCAAGCCCGACTTCAGGATGCCATTCTACAAAACGTGGGCAATCACGACTGGATACTGGATAACCCGGAAGGAAAGGGCAGGGACGCTCGTGGACCGCAACAGCAACTGCCGCGGGAGAGGGCCGATTTCCGCTTAGCTTGGCCCCGGTGTTAATCATCGTAGTGTTGTTAGTCCGCAAACGGACCACAGGCAAAACGTGGGGGGACGCTGCAAGCCAATGATGATAGAGCTGAGAGGGATTGGCAGCAAATAATTGCCGATGATACCCAGGCTCGTCCAATGGCCTCAATACACGCAGAGTGCGTGTGTTTCTTGAGGTTATCACCGTCGTCTGGTCGAGTCTAGAGTTGAAGAACGTGGGGGAGACGTTCACACAGTTCAACCCCTGTTTGTTAGTTAGTATGGAACTCTGGACATTTGTCCCTAAATTCAAGATTGAGAGAAAGGAAGAGAAATAAAAAGAAGAGAAATAGAAAGAAAATGGGGAAAGGGAAAGAGGAACCGTATCTCTTTCTTCTACGCCTCCGGTCGGCCTTTCACAAACAAACAAGGTGGGGAGTGGAGTTACTGGATCGAGGCTGAAGGGGCTGGGGGAACAAGCTTGTCAAGAAACAGCCTGCAACCTTCACTTCCTCTGGGAGAGGTGCCGAGTAGGTAGGGAAGACGCAGAAGAGACCTGGACGTTGAAGCTGGCTGCCAAGTTGGGATACGGGCCACCACGCCACCACGGCCACGTGCCCTTGCTGGTGCATTCCATCCCAAGAAGGATGTCGAGCTTGCAGAAGGCCGGGATGGGCTTGGAGCGTTTTTGGGATCTGCAGGTTTGGGTCGCACCTCAGTGCGGGATTCACCGTTGTCCTGCTAGCCCAAGGAGTCGAGGACCCTGATCGAAGTCAGGATTGTTGATTTGCAGAAAATTCTTTATGAGCCAGGGTCCTCACCCTCGGTGTGGTTCCCCAGATGAAGCGGTGAAAGCCCCTGGCGGAATCCAGATACGACCTGAGGTTATGTCCCGGCCACGTCGTCTGCAGCGGAGGGCACAGACAGAAGCGCGTGCTGACCTGGTTTCCCGCCTGTCGGTCGCGAACAGACATCGCAAAGAGCCGTCGTTTCAAAGCATAGGCCAGTGCAGTCTCATCTCCCTCATTCCCCTCATCCAAAGCACTCTGAGATTCTCACATTTCGGGCCTCATGGGAGCTTGCCGAGGACGACAACAACAAAGGGTAAATGGGAGGAACTTGGAATGCCCCGCAGTTTCGATTGGGTGGAAAGCCACTTAAACTCGGCGCGTTTCCTCGCGCGCGCTTTTACGCGAAAAAACGCGCTTGTTTGGTGCCACCCCGGTCCATCTCAAACCCCTCGTCCCGTCACACAGTGCCCTGCACCTGCACCCTTGTCATCCCAACCTGGAACCTCAACTCCCCTCTCCAACATGAACTGCTGCCCTGTTACCCAGCAGCCATGCTCTGTATCGCCGAGTACGACGCAATTGACGTTGAAGCCGTTATTGTAATTAATAAATGGGGGCGAGTTCCGCAACCGCAACGGTGGCCTTGCAGGTCCACGTTTACCAGGTCGAGCTTCGTCTGGTCCGGATGCACTGTCCTCTGCAGTTCAAGTTGATTATTCGCACCCCCGATCTCCCGCCAGTCGACGGCTTCCATTCGCTTGCAGCCTGCATGTCGTTTCCTCGCGCGTCACGAACGCTCCCCAGCCTCTCAATTTTCCCGCCTGGGTCGCAACACGCTGCACTATTCGATCGCAGCGCACAGCCAAAGCTCCCGTCCTAGCTCTCTGTGCAACGGTGGGCTCGACCCAGCAGAAGAAGGATTCAAGAATTGCGAATCGCAAACCTTTGAGTCTCTCCACAAGCCCCGCTGCCCACTCGAGAGCGCACTGCACACGCCCGTTTTGCACTCGCGCAAGCCACCGACCGGTCCCGGGGTTCCAATCCTGGAGTTTCTCGGGGTCCTCTGGGGCTGCGGCGGCTCCCCAGCGCATCGTGAGCTGCACGTCTGGCGACAGGTCACAGGCTGGAGTTTACAGGGGCGCTCTTCAAATTCTCCTCTTTGGGAACGCGCATTGCTCGAACGGACCAACCCGAGCCCAAGTCCGCGATCCTCGACGCGTTGCTGCCACCCCATCACTGCCCTGCCTGACCGTTGGCCGGTAATCGGCAGGTTCCTGCCTACGAATAGGTGCTCTGCAATCGGTCCAAGGATTCACAAATCAGCGAGCCCACGACAGCTTGCAGCCCGTCAACGGTGATACCCTGCGACGTTCCCGGTGCCCGCGCCTATCCGGCAGCGGCAGCGGCAGCGAACATCGTTGGTCCACTCCACAACAGCTGGAGCTGTCGGTCGGTCGACTTGAGGTTGGAGAACAGGGACCCTGGACTCAACTGCAACTGTGTCAGGGCACCAGGGTTCTCTCCAGGGGCGGCCCTGCACTGTACGAAGTATCCACTCAAGCACACCCCGTCCATCCTGTGGCTTCTCCTCACTGGCCGCCCAGCAGCTGGTTGTGCTTGTGGTGGGGGGTTTGTTGAATGTGAGAGGGCCAGGCCGGCTGGTCTCGGGGCGCTGATGAGAGGACTGAGCCTGGGCAGTCCAACCCGCCCCCGTGCCAACCCACCCCAGACCCTCGCCCGTTCCCTTCTTGCATGAGCCCGGCACCGTTACATATCCCCGAACCACCCCATCGTCCGAGATCCCGCCTTTTCCCCTTTCCCCAGCGCAGTCATTCATTTGCGACTCCAGTTGACGACCAGTCGCGCTCGGCGCAGGGTCTCGGGTGTTTTAACGATATCACGACACGACGGCCAGCAAGACACCACCGAAAGCGCTGCGCTCACCACTCCTCGGTTTCTCCTGACTAGACAACCGTGTTTCATAGTCTCTTTTCCTTTTCACGTTTTTCCCTCGGTCTCTGGCGACGATTTCCTTTTTTACTGGCAACGAGTCTCGAACAACGACATAACCTACCTATATGAGCGACGACAATCGACGACAATCGACGGCCCTTGTGCCTGCGCTTGCACTTTAACTATTCCGACGACCGACCCCAGCCATCCGATTTTGGATCGACGCGCGCGCGCTTAACAGGTGGCGCGCCGCACGTCTGTCGACGCACCTCAAACTTGCTGCGAGCTTCCTGCAGACAATTGACATTGCTGCACAAGAGCATTAGCTTGGTGTCTTAGCACTGCCCTCAATAGCTCATTCCGACTCCTTGATGACGCCCGACATTCCAGTCCAAAGACAACATGAATCAGCATTCCGGGCCCGCGACCCTTCCGCGGGGTTTCAGGTGTCCCGACTATGAGGCACCCAGGACACCGGAACCGTTCCCCCAGACCGATGACGTTCAGATACCCTCGCCTCCGAGGCCGCGGTTGAAGTTGAGGAGACGCGTCGTCTCGCAACTCACGGCGCCAACACAGCAGTTTCTGGCCTCTGTCGCTGCTGCTGACGTCCCAATACCGAGCATCGAAGAGCCAGAGATCGCGACCGACGACTACAACATGAATGGTCCTTGCCCCTTTCCCGAATTCCACTGCGACGAGGACGAGGAGGACATGCACTTCCTCAGGCCTTGCGGGAGAGGGTTGCCCGCGCCAAAGACGCCCGCGCCCGAGTTCGAGGCATCGCTGCCGACGTCCCGCTATCCCAACTGGACGATTGACTCGATCAGCAGCATGGAGTCGACGCCAGAGCCCGGTTATGAATCCAGCAGGCCCTCGACCTCGAGGTCGACGCAAACCAGCGCATCACTATTCAGCCGCTTCTCGCTTGCTTCAGATGACGACCATTACGACAACTTTGGAGACGAGAGCAAGGACAAAGACAACTACCCTGCCGCCCTCAACGAGGATGGGGCATCCCGCGGCCCTGCAAACCTTCGAGGGAAGGCGAGGAAAGCGCCGTGGACGAAAGCGATGAGCGACCACCTGTGGTCAACCTTCATGCTGTACCTTCAGGATCCCAAAGTCACGCCGTTCCGCATGGGCAAGAGCTGTATCCCACCGCACGGTGTCTGTCTCCGTGTCGCGCGCGAGGCAAAGAGGAGTTGGAAGGGCTCCAAGGCCCTGTCCAAAACGACCAATTCCGGCGAGGGCATGAAGAGCGGGAGCGCCACCCCGACTGCAGAGAGCTCGGGCACTTTCATCCAGTGGCCGCATACCTGTGCAGCTACCCGTGCGCATCTGCGCGATCTGTGCAAGTCGAAGGCCGGCTCTCGGGCCAACAATTACAGATTCGGCTCGCGAAACATCACCCCCTTTACCCAGGCCGCCGTCCGCCACTGGAACCGCCGCTCGACGCCGGCCCGTTCGCCCGCTCCGTTTGCCACGCAGGATATGTCTCTGTCGCTTGCTCTGAGCACGTCCGAGAGCATGCAGCCCAACGGTCCCTTGGCTCAGCTTACAGCGTCGAACCCGGAACCTGCAGAGCCCAGCCGTTCGCCGCTCCTCGCAGGCCAAACCCTCGGCACTTTCGAAGGGGAACCATCGTTCGCGGAACGGCGCCGGTTGGGCTCTCCGTTCGGCGCAAGCAGTTATGGCCCCAGCTCCTCTGGCTCGCTCGCGGCTGCTCTTGGTCTGACCGGCTCCACCCCGCGCCGGCAATCGCAGACAGTCGGCCCACGGCGGGCTCTTCAGTCGCCCGTCCGTCTGAGCAGATCAGGCACCCAGAAGCGGCGGCACACTCAATCCGGTGTTCCGCGCAAGCGGCCCAGCATCGGCTCCGATCTGTGGCTCGATCCCGGCTTCAGCGCTGCGGCCGCAGCCGGCGCGGCTCTCACGCAAGAAACCACGGCGCCGAACCGCAACGACGACTTCTTTATCCCCAAAATCCCATCGGTGCCTACCCTCACCTCCTCAACCAGCATGCCGAACGTCGCCGCGCAACTCGACGACTCGGCCCTGCTCCCCCCACCCCGACTCGGCTCCCCGTTTACGGGGGAGGGCTCCAGCTTCAGCTTCCCCCACAGAGTGCACCGCATGCACCAGGGCGGCAGCATCGACCTCGGTGTCCTCGGCCGGCCCTTTGCGACAATCCAGCAGTTCTCGACCGACGCCAGCCCGCCGCCGATGCGCAACCGCCTCGCAGACCGCCTGGCCTACATCGACCAACGCCTCAAGGAGCTGCGGCAGCGGGATGCCAACCACCGGTCCGAGTCCCCCCTGTAACACCACGGCTTCACAACCTTCACCCCTCTCCCCAACCCCCCTCTCCCTCGCCCCGGATCGTTTTCCGGTGGTGCCGTTCGCTTCACTGTACATGTTCTGCTGTTTTGCGGCCTCCCTGTATGTGGGAACTGTTGACGCGTTTCTCGACCTGCGGCATGTCGATTATGATGATGACGACGTTTTTACGTGAAACCACGTCGAGGATGTTTATTTGGACTGATGGATGGCATGAGCTTATGATGTGTGGATGGATGGATATACCCCGCTGGTTGGATTGAACATATATCATTTTGGAGCTTGTTCATATCACGGTGGGCGTCTGCTTATTCTTTTTTTTTTCTTTCTAATTCTTTTCATATAACCCACTCTCCCGTGGGTAAGTTGGCGGAGATGTCTTTTTTAGGGGAGTTGGTTTCCTTTGTTTTGTTCTTTCACATGACCACTCGCTTCTTTTTGTCCTTTTTCTCTCTCTCTTATTTCGACAAACTCAAATCATGGACGGCTTCATGAAAAATCACGACTGATACGAAACGATGGGGAACGGACGAAACGAAACGACCCTTGGATTTTTCCCACTCCTCCCTTCTTTTTTTTATACGGGGCATATTTTATTCATTTCGATTATATCGCGTGCCTCGTCTTGAGGCGGCGTATTTATTTACCCAGGTAGTTGGCGATTCGGCGGCTCTGCATAGATGGGAGTTGGGCCTGAAAGATAAAAACGACTGTCATGCATGAGGGTGATGATGAATCTTGATGCGGCGATGCATTGGACGGGTGGTGGACTTTATGAAGTAGATATTGATGATTTGGCTAGTTGGCTGCTCTATCTAGTTGCTAGTTATAGCGAGTTAAATATTTGGAGCTGAATCTTGAACTCTGTTGCTTGGTGATGCTGGGGGTGTTCACTGACAGGAAAGGGGGACTGGGCCTAACGTTAACCTCCTTCGTTCCATTCTATTACATGCCTAGCTTTTCCTTTCCGTCTCTTTCCTTTCACCTTCTTTCCCCCTTTTTCTCCTTTTCCTCTTTCGTCCCTTTTGGCAGAATCCATTTTCTTGCATATAAGTCAGGAATGTTCTCTCAGGGGTAGCTCTCGGACGACTTCGGGGTGCTCCAAGATCCCGGCCGGCAACATGTGGGGCCGGTGACTGCTTGACATCGCGCCGCGCATTGGATCGCGTCTCTCAACTTTCCCATCCACCAACCCCGGATTTCGAACATCACCACCCGATGCGATCGCCACAATGAGCTTTCCACGGGGGAGGCGCGGGCACTTTGCCCTGA
The DNA here is from genome assembly GCA_033296685.1 of Parachaetomium inaequale. NCBI lineage: Eukaryota > Fungi > Ascomycota > Sordariomycetes > Sordariales > Chaetomiaceae > Parachaetomium > Parachaetomium inaequale. Next base: position 22,564 of record MU854492.1, on the reverse strand, counting down.
TGCCGCTGTTATTTCTAGCGTTTATTTTACTTGCCGGCCCAGCGACGGCGTCGGTCGGCGACAGGCTGCCCGAGTTCAAAGAGTGTGTCGCGGTTCGTGTCCCCAGATCACCAGCTCCCTTTTTTTCGCAGAGCACAATGCGCCACGTAACAATCTACCACAGTACCTGGCTAACCGCTCAACCCACCACCAGATATGCGAACACGAAAACTGCGGCCCCGACGCAGAGCACCAAACCCCCATCCGTCCGTCCCCATTCCCCCCTTCCTCTCTCCCCATCCCATACGAACTAACCCCCCTTGGTTTGTTTACCAGCCCTCCACCGCCGCCTCCTCCTCTGGACCTGCCCCGCCGAATGCGACTACACCTGCCAACAAATCATCACGGCGCGCCGCGTCTCCCACACCCCGCCGCACCCGGTCGTCCAGTTCCACGGCAAATGGCCCTTCCGCCGCCTGTGGGGCATGCAAGAGCCGCTGAGCGTGCTTTTTTCGCTGGGCAACCTCGCCGCGCACTATTACGGCCTGCACCGCAAGATCTTGCCCAGCCTGCCCGCGGGGTATACCATGCGGCCCTTTTACGTGGTGCTCGCGCGCCTGGGCATGGTGACGTGGTTCATGAGCGCGGTGTTCCATACCAGGGATTTTAGGGTTACGGAGCAGCTGGATTATTTCGCTGCTGGTGCTTCCGTGCTGTACGGAATGTACTATGCCGCGGTGCGCATCTGGCGGCTGGATCGGCCCGGGAACAGGCGGGCGCTGAGGGTGTGGACGGGGGCATGTGGGGGACTGTATGCGTGCCATGTGGCGTACCTGGGGCTGTGGCGGTGGGACTACACGTACAACACGCTGGCGTGCGTGGTGTGTGGTGTGGTGCAGAACGGGCTGTGGAGCTGGTTTAGTTGGGTGCGGTTCCGACAGACGAGGCAGGCGTGGGCGGTGTGGCCTGGCGTGGTGGTCATGTGGGTGGTGATGGCGATGAGCTTGGAGCTGTTTGATTTTGCGCCGCTGTGGGGGAGCGTGGACGCGCATAGCCTGTGGCATCTGGGGACGATTGCGCCGGCCGTGTTGTTCTATCAGTAAGTGCTTTTTCTCATCAAATTTCGAGGGCTTGCTGACGGTTGAGTAGTTTCCTGGTCAAGGACGCGCAGGACGATATCGCCAGCAGTGCGAGGCTGAAGGCTTAGAGCCTGAGCGACAGTTGCGGCAGTGCTAGCGAGAGAGATGACTTGGTATTGGAGTGTAAAGTCCACCCAGGGGTATTGTACAAACAACGCAACACGATTCCGGCTGATCCGAACAAATATGGATAGTAATCTTCTCAACTGTGTACTTGGAAACTGACCCTCTCACCAAGACGATGTACTCAACGCCTTTAACCCACCCGACTTCAGCCACACAACCCAATCCACAAACCAGCTACCAGGTACACTCCTCCCTCAACAACCCAAACACCAAGATATCAAACACCACCCCATGCTTCATCCCCGCCTTCCGCCTCGTCCCCTCATACACGAACCCGGACCTCTCCAACACCTTAACACTCGCATCATTCCCCTCAAACACGCCCGCCTCCAGCCGGATAATCGCAGGGTACGTCTCAAACACCCACTTCACGTACGCGCGGCACGCCTCGCTCATCACCCCCTTCCCCCACCCGTCCTCGCCGAGCCAGTACCCGACCTCGAACGAGTGCGCCTCGATGTCCTCGCGCGTCTTGATGCCGATGCCGCCCAGCAGCGTGCCCGTCGCCCGGTCGCAGATGGCCAGCGAGGGCAGCACGTCCGGCCGGCCGGGGGCCGTGAAGGCCGAAGCGTAGCCCACCCAGAACTTGGCGTCGTCGAGCGTGTAGGGGGACGGGAACCGCAGCGACATGTACTTGGCCACGCCGGGCGAGTTGGCCGCGCGCTGGATGGCGGGCGCGTCGGCGGCGTGGATGGTGCGGAGGATGGATTTGGTGAGGGTTAGGATTGGGGGCGGGGGGAAGGGGGAGGCGGATGGGGCCTCTTGTTGTGGTTGAGGGGGCGCGTCATCCCTCGGGGCGGTTGGGGGGGTTGCTTCTTCTGGTTGGGATGGCATTGTGTTGGCGGGCTGCTGTTGCGGCGTGTGTGCGGCTTGCGGTGGGGTGGGGGAACGGGAGGAAGAGTTGAGGGTCGCCTGATAGCATGTGTTTATGTTGAGTGGGCTCTGGAAGGAACTCGGAGTGCCAGTGGGAAGAGGAGCAGCTGAGTCACTTTCGGCGAACCCGAACAGGAAGGAGTTGGACGAAGGGGAGCATCCGCTGGGATCGGCCGCTGAATTGCAACACTTTATATTTTGGGACATCCCGTTCTGTCATCAGGAGCCCCTTTATGAGACCAATACCTGTATCTTGCAGGGAGATAAAGCCCGGCTGCCCGCCGCCTCCTACACAATGGTTAGTGGATCAGGGGAGACAATTGTTAGAAGAGCGCCACTCGGTTGTCACAAACGGAACCGGAGCACCGATAGTCAAGAGTACGTCTCGCTGCAGGCAAACTTTGGCTCCTCACGCCTTGCCTCGAACGACCTGGACCTTGCTACAAATACTGCGGCCGCCAGCTCAAAGCCAAGCCCGATCCCCAAGATGCTCGGCCAAGAATAGCTCGCCGTCCCCAGACAGTGGAGCCGAGCGTTGACGAGGCCCTGAAAATGCCCCGCCGCGCGCAGGGCCAGCCACATGGCGCCATCGCCCAATCACAGCCGGGCTGACGCACGAACAGCTGCGGCTGCGGACTGTAAGGTGGCCTTAACTTTGGTGAGCTGTTGGAGCTGGCTGGGCCGCTGCTGTTCGGACCGTGGGGAAGCCTCGAGTAAGGCTCTTGTTTTCGACGGCGTTCTGTTCGATGCCCACCCAATTGATGCCGCTCTTTACCAATTTCTGACTTCATTCCCGGCGCTTCATTCCTGCGTGATTTCAGCTTCCTCTCGCCCTACTAAACCCGAGCCCTGCGGCGTGGAACTACTGACATCGAGTTCCGGCCGAAGCGCTTGCGACGCGCGCGAGAGGCAGGATGCCGCCAAAGTCGAGGTTCACGAGGCTGGACGCCTTCACCAAGACCGTCGAGGATGCGCGCATCAGGACAACCTCGGGCGGCATCGTCACGATAGTCTCGCTCATCGTGGTGTTCTTCCTCGCCTGGGGCGAGTGGTCCGACTACCGCAGGATAGAGGTGCATCCGGAGCTGATCGTGGACAAGGGCAGGAGTATGGCGCCCCTCAGACTTGCTTGCTAGTAGCATTATAGACGCTGACCGTTGGGGTTGCGACAGGCGAGCGCATGGAGATCCACCTCAACATAACCTTCCCGCGAATCCCCTGCGAGCTGCTCACCCTCGATGTCATGGATGTCTCGGGCGAGCAGCAGCACGGCGTCCAGCACGGCGTGACAAAGACCAGACTGCGCCCGCTGAGCGAGGGCGGCGGCGACATCGACTCGAAGGCGGTTGATCTGTAAGTCGACCCGCGATGCCGACCTCTTCACGTCGACGAAAAAAAACTAACACGCGACCAAGGCATGCCCGCGACGAGGTCGCCACCCACCTCGACCCATCCTACTGCGGCCCCTGCTACGGCGCGACGCCGCCGACCAACGCCAAGAAGCCCGGGTGCTGCAACACGTGCGAGGAAGTCAAGGACGCCTACGCGCAGGCCGCCTGGGCCTTCGGTAGGGGCGAGGGCATCGAGCAGTGCGAGCGCGAGCACTACAGCGAGAAGCTGGACGAGCAGCGCAACGAGGGCTGCCGCATCGAGGGCGGCCTGCGCGTCAACAAGGTGGTGGGCAACTTCCACATCGCGCCCGGCCGCAGCTTCAGCAACGGCAACATGCACGTGCACGACCTCAAGAACTACTGGGACACCCCGACCAAGCACACCTTCTCGCACACGATCCACCACCTGCGCTTCGGCCCGCAGCTGCCCGACAGCCTGCACAAGAAGCTCGGCGCCAAGAAGAAGTCGCTGCCGTGGACCAACCACCACCTCAACCCGCTCGACGACACCCACCAGGAGACGGACGACGTCAACTACAACTACATGTACTTCCTCAAGATCGTGCCCACCTCGTACCTGCCGCTCGGCTGGGAGAAGACGTGGGCCGGCTTCCGCGAGCAGCACCACGCCGAGCTGGGCTCCTTCGGCGCCTCGGCCGACGGCAGCGTCGAGACCCACCAGTACTCGGTCACCAGCCACAAGCGCAGCCTGGCCGGCGGCGACGACGCCGCCGAGGGCCACCAGGAGCGCCTGCACGCACGCGGCGGCATCCCGGGTGTTTTCTTCTCTTATGTGAGTCGTCCTCTTTTTTTCTTGAAGCGGTGTGGGCCGTGATGGTTGCTAACTGGTCACGCTAGGATATCTCGCCCATGAAGGTCATCAACAGGGAGGAAAAAGCCAAGAGCTTCCTTGGCTTCGTCGCCGGCCTGTGTGCCATTGTCGGCGGCACCCTGACGGTGGCCGCGGCGATTGACCGTGCCCTGTTTGAGGGCGGCGTGCGGCTCAAGAAGATGAGGTCCAAGGATCAGTGAGGTGGGAGAAGGGTAGTGGGGATGTAGTTATTGTATATCGATTGCGGTTGGGTTTGTGCTGGTATTGCTGCTCGTGGTTGTCGGTTTTTGGGGCCGTTTTTGGCTAGTATACAAGTCTCTTAGAATGCATGGGGGAGGAGTTACGGTTAGGTACATATAAAATATTTTCAGCCTTCAGCTGGTTGCTCGCTTTGTGGCTGGCATTGGGAGAGCTTTGCTGAGTGGATTTGAAGCGTATTCGCAGTCGGCAAAGAGGCAACGTTCCGCAATGCTTTGTCGGCTTTCAGGCTCTCAAAGAACAAATGCGACATCACAGTTCGGGAGTTAAATTGGACGTAAAGCGCTGCCAGTCATGTGGCCAGTCAACTCGGTCTGGACCCTGAATACCATCTCGGAGATCCACCGTGGAAGCTGACCTGCTGCCTTGTTCTCTCTCAAGTCAGACTTGTCAATTTGAGGGTTTCAGGGGAGTTCTGTCTCTTGCGCAGAATAGAGTTTGATCTGGTGTCAACAATTGGACGGACTGGACAGTTTCAGGCAAGCCACCAAATGACTTGCACATGCAGGTCCGGGCTCGTTGAGCTCCGCTCGCGATCGTGGAGAACCCTTGCTGGCGTCTGTTTCGCTTCCGATTCGCGCCAATTGCTGACGGAACGGTCTGATATGGATTAGCGGCGGCCGGACATGGTGCTGTGGGACAAGCAATAAACATCCCGAGTCGCACAATGGCATGTCGTCCACCAGCTTGTTCTGTTGTTGGTCTGGAGCGAAGCTGGACGCTGGGTGCCGTGTTCTTGCATCCTCGCATCTCTTGCTCCTATTGGCCGACTCATCTCGATCTCTGCCGAGTAATTTTGGGGAGGGTCCACGACCTGCGGACCAGCAGTTTGCGAGTCGATGTTCAGACGATCGTCCGTTTCTCGACGGAAGGCCAGATGTTCTGGCCTCGAGCTTGCGCCCTCGAACAGTGTGCGGCCGGAGGTCCTGACCGCCCTCCGGCTGCGGATGATCGGCACGACACTAGCGGAGGCCCACGGCCGTCGGACGATCTGGACTTGCTTGGACTGCCAGCCCCGAAGCTTGATGGTGAGCGGGGACGACAAGTGTCCGACTTGAGAGTTGTGACTTTGTCGAGGCCGTAGGAGACGCGGTCTGGGCAGCATTGATATTCTAACGTAACCGGGAGTCTAAAAATTCAGGGGTCCGTTGCCGGCCATGGCTGCAGCAAATGCACCGCACTCAAAACCTGAGATTCGGCTCGAGGTTTCAACGGTCGCGGTGCAGACGGCCCCGGCAGACAGGGCACTGCCGGCCAAAACATGACGTCGTGTTTGCGGTTCTCGCCCTGCCACAATTTGGGGCGAAGCTCGCAGCCAACACGGTGCCGAAAGTGGTAAGAAAAAGAGCCTGGATGGGGGCCGGTGTGGTGGCCACTGCACCAACAAAGGACTCCGGACAGCTTCGCCAACCCAGGCCGGTCTGTTGGGAAGGCGAAAACGTTCTGGAAAAAGGGGACTGTGCCAGCGGCCTGCACCCCATATTTTGCGGCCAGGTGTGGCTTGAATTCCACAGCAGCGCCGTTACCGCCAGGAACGGGACGGAGACCCTAACCTGTTCCGGCCTAGCATCCTTCATTTTTGGCACACCATCTGCACTCGCCTTACCGCCAATGGCGTAGCGTAACCCCTGTTAGTCCGTTCTGATCCACTTCCCCGTTCGCGTGTTGCTCTCCCCCTGTTTTTCCCCCTTCCTCCTCGGCCAAAACGTGAACTCTCATCCGGTCTTTTGTCGCTTGTCCGTCCGTGTCTCTTGGGTTTCCCGCAGCAACACCACTCTCGCTTCGTTCTCGTCGTCGTCGTCGTCGTCGTCGTCGTCGTCGGCATTTCCTTGAATTCACCTACGACAATACCCTCGCCGCGCCCGTCCACTCGTTGCGCGCCGCGTTTTGGCTGCGCAGTGGCTAAAAAGCGGCCCATTTGTCGCAGAGACCGCTCCGCAATTATTTGTCTCTGATGCGCTCCTTATCCCAGCAACAGAACCGGCCTTGACCTTGAAACCGACAACCCTCGTCGACGACCCCTTCGAAAACTCGACAACGTTTCGAAAGAGATCTGGCGCTTGGAACTTGGACGACATATCCGCAACACTCATCTCGACGCTTGTTCAAGCAACACGTGCGCGCCCAACTTGGTTGATCTGCATGGTTGGAGTCGCACACCACGAACATCTCTTTGCCGGTTGTGGTCCGAGTTGACCTCATACTTGATGCGCCATCGCCCGTCCGCCCTCGACTCCCGTTGACGCTGTTGCCACCACAGCTGCCCTGACGTCTTCCCGCCGGCGTTAGGGTGCTCGCATGCGAACCCCCCTTTGCTGCGCCGAGATCATAAACACCGGTTTCCGAAACCTCCTCACTGCGGCCTGTCATCATTGCATCGTTGTTCAACATAACAAGCTCGGCCATGTCGCACCCACGGCCGGATTTCATTGACCTTAGGTCCAAGTCGCAAGCTTCCGTTTCGCGACCCCTGCGATCACCCCGCCTCCACGTCGCCGGCGAGGCGCCCCCCGAACTGTCGCCCCTCGATGCCTTCGCACTGCAGAGCCGGCTGCTGGCCAAGCAGCTGGAGGATAGCGCGAAACTGGGCCGACGCATGAGCCGGCTGCCCCCGTTAACCGTCGAGAGCCCTTTGATCGTTCAGGGCAGATCGGAATACTTTCGCTCTCTCTCCCAGGACTCCGCATCCGAAGACGAACACCCGCCGCTCCAGAACGTAGGCCTTGGCTTGAAAACGGAAGTGGACAACGACATCGCCAATCGGCCACGATCGGTGCACCCGCGCCTGAGCCAGATCCCACCCACTCCCGACGAGTCCATCCCGGTACCCGCCGTGCCGAAGACCCACGTGGACCCCGTAAAGCCAAGGCGGCCGAGCGATGCAGCTGCAGAGGAAGGCTTCTTCCGTGTAGGGGCGCGCAGGGAACGGTCACCGTCGCCCATGGGGACCGGGCCCTCGTCAGGGAGACAGGCAGAAGAGAGATTAGCACCCCAGGATGTTTTGCCTCACCAATCACCGGTGGCCAGCGCGTCCATCACCAGCTCTCCCGAGAGATTCGCCAAAGGCTCGTTTGATGCTGCGAGTCTTGTCCCTCCCAGGCCAATGTTTACCAAGCGATCCTCGAGCTTGATGTCGTCGCCGCTTGAATCAACCGACGAAGAAGGCATCAGCACCTTGAGCACATCGGCTCACTCCCTGGGCTCGCGCAAGTTTTCTACCAGCAGCAGCGTTCTTCCTCCCGCCTACCCGCCATATCAACGTTCGCCCTCGGTTGCCTCGGACGCTTCTGGGCTTCCCCGACCACAATTCAACTTCTCCAGGCCGCTGAGCAGAGCAGGAACCCCTAGCTTCGACCCACCAACGCGTCACATGTCATCCGACAGCCAGGGTTCGTTCATGCCGGCAGACGATGCCGCCTGCACCCCTATCAGCTTGACCAGCGAAACGTCCCATGAAGCCGCTATCGATGACGGCACTGCGGCCGCGCCATCCTACATTTACTCCAAATTCGCACTACCACGAGGCAAGGCACTACAGAGAGCGTCTATCATCCTGCTCAATGACCCGCCGGCGCGGCCCTCACTAGACCAACCCGTATCGCCCACGAGCAACATCCCAAGTTATCCAGGGATTGGGCAGCCCCCGCCTTCCCCTCCCACTCGGCCGTCCAGCTCTTCCGGAAACCGCCAGTTCGATCCCTCGCGGCCATCGCAGGAGCGGAGTAAGCTGAGCACCGACATGATGCGGCCTGCTCAGCAACCTTCTCCCAACCCTAGCAGGCCGTCGACGGAGAGCGCTCGTGTCTCGGAGGACGGAGAGCAGCGGGGGCGGAGCTTGGTTTCCCACATGAACGACGCTGCGGCCGGGAAATCTCTGGCGTCTGCCTCCACGAGCGACTCGGCCAGCACCATCAAGGCCGGCAAGTCCGTGCATTCCGTTGCTCCCACCATGTCGGACTTGTCGGCCGAAGAGCATGTGAGCAAGTCGATTGCTCTCCACGAGAGCGGCGCCCTGCAGGAGTCGACGTGGCACCTGCGGCATGCTGCAAAGCAGGGTCACCCCACGGGCATGCTGCTGTATGCGCTTGCCTGCCGGCACGGCTGGGGGATGCGCCCGAACCCGCGCGAAGGTGTTCAGTGGCTTCGCAAAGCCGCCGACTCTGCCAGCTTGGAGATGGCCGACGAAGAAGACCAGGCCAAGGAGGGCAAGGCGGTCGATGTCACGGAGCGCAAGACGCGCAAAGCGCAGTTCGCCCTCAGCATATACGAGTTGGGCGTGAGCCACATGAACGGGTGGGGTATTGAGCAAGACAAGACTCTTGCGTTGCGGTGCTTCGAAATCGCTGCGTGTAAGTTGAATCCTCGTAGACTCTGTTTGAGCTGTCCTAACGCGAACTCTAGCTTGGGGCGACGTTGACGCGCTTGCCGAGGCGGGCTTCTGCTACGCCCAGGGCATCGGCTGCAAGAAGGATCTGAAGAAGAGCGCCAGGTTCTACCGCGAGGCCGAGGCCAAGGGGATGAGCATGGTCGGCAACAGCTGGTAAGCTTCACTATCCTCCCTATTAACCAAATCCCCGATACTAACCATGCCCAGGATCCACAAGGCCAAGTACAACGACGACAAGGAAAAGTCCCGGTCCAAGTCGAGGCCGAGAAAGAGCATCTTCAGCCGGAAGAAGGATTGATGAACGAGGCGCAACAACCCCCCCCTGGCGCTGTATTTGCGCCTACAACACAACGTCTTGACGATTATGACACATATGCACCGGCATGATATCACATACCCCCTTTGGTTTCACGGAGTTTCTGGGAGTCGGAAATGGGCATTTGCAATGCCTTGGAGGCAAGAGTTAAGCACTGGAATATTGTCGGTCTTCTTTTCTTTTTCTTTTTCTTTTTCTTTTCTTTTTTTTCTCACAAACTCAAGCCCTGCATTAGGCATTTCCATGCCTTGATCTCTCTAGAAGAAGCAGGCGGACCACTCGCGGCGCTGTTTTTTACTTTCAATGTCTAGTCTTCTTTGTTCGTTTCTCCAGCACATATTTACCGATCGATGGTTTGGGACGGATGAATCGGGGGAAACGGTACCTACCTGTACCTACACCTGCACATCTAATCTTGGGTTCTGGGAGATCTGGGGGCCAGATGGGAGGGAGGATTTCACTCTCTCTGTTGTACAGAGAGAGTTTGCGGGTCGGGGGCTTGGCGGTACCTACTTACTTGGGTGGTTCGGAACGAACAAAAAGTTCTCTGTAGATAGTTGTTGGTATGAAGTACATGGCTGCCAGCTTGGTCTGGGCCTGCGTTTTACATTCACCACAGAACACGGAGGCGCTGGATTGATGTAGGATGACAGGTAGGGTTCAGTATGTCTGATCTAGCCGATATACCGACAGGTTCCCGTCAACACCAAACAAAAAGCTGGTATCATCCCAACACTGGATATCGGGCGAAGATGCCCTTTGTTGTACAGTAGGAACCTTGACAACCATAACCTGCAGTCGAGAGTTTACAAAGAGTAATCGTGGGAGGGAGCCAGCTTCGATTGGCAATAAATGTCATGTCATTTCCGGGCTACGTATTAGCCCGCTGCTTCGTGATCCCCGCTATCGGTACATGAACCTGTGCCGTCCACCCTCCTCCCAAGGCGCCCTCGGAACTACAACACCACCTAGGTGTCCACCTCCATCTTGTCGCCGCTCTCCTCGGTCAGCTCGTGCACGCTGACAAAGTTGCCGAGCTCGGCCTTGCGGATGATCTTCTCGTTGAGCACGGCCGTGGTGCCCTTGGGGAAGGCGTAGCTCTTGAGCTTCTGGGTGCGCTCGTTGGGGCGGATGTAGTTGCGCCGCAGCGTCGTCTTGTCGCCCGTGATGATGGCCACGTCGACGTTGCTGCCGGACCCCAGGTCATTCCAGATGCCCGCCTCGATGGCGTCGGCGCACAGCTTGACGGCCTCGTCCTGCGTCAGGCTGGGCTTCCACTGCGTCTCGAAGACCGACATGGCCGCGAGCGAGCCCGAGCCCATCGTCACGTACGGCAGCTTGTCGGTCGACCCGTGCGCGTGCACCGTGAAGAGGTGCGTGCCGGTTGGGTCGACGCCCGCGACCACCAGGTACGCGCCGATGTGGCCCTGGTAGCGGAACAGGTGCTGCTTGAGCATGGTCATGCAGGTGACGACGCGGGGCTTGCGGCCCGTCGAGAGGGAGTGCAGCTCGAGCTGCGAGCTGATCAGGGCCGTTGTGAACTCGGTGTCGGCGGCCGTGCCGGCGCCCGCGCACCAGATGTTGGGCGCGATGTAGTGCAGCTTCTCGCAGTTCTTGTCGGCGACGATCGGGCCCGAGGTTGCTCTTGTGTCGGCGGCGATCTGGATGGCGGGCTGGGTTAGAAAAATACTCATCCCATCCTAAGACGGAACATCAACTCACCACCACGCCGCCCTCGTATATGCACCCGACAATGGTGGTTCCTGTGCTGGTCGCCTTGGGCAGCGGCACGCCCCGAGCGTGTAGCGCCGCATTGCGGTTGTAGTTTGAGAAGTCGAAGCCGGGCATCTTGGCGATTGTGCTGCCTCGAGGTCGGGCAGTCGGGTTGTTATGTCGGGGTTTTAATTTTAGTCGTGGAGGGTTGTGTCGTTTTCGCCGCGAGGGGGACTCGTTGGTGGGAGTTTGTGGTGGATGTGGATGGCTGTTGGCGAGAGCTGATGACGAGGCTAACGCTGCCTTCCACTGAACGACAGGCGAGGCACAAGGCGGTCGAGCTCCCCGTTTGACGCGCCAAGGGGATGCTGCCTGACTCCACAACGAAACCCACCAGCACAAAGGCGGGATGAATGTGGCCCAAGCTCCACTACACGTGACAACAAGCTAGCCAAAACGGGCAGCAATTCAAGATGGCAGGGGTGCGTTTCTTTGAGCTGAGTGCAGTGGCTGGGCAGGCAAGCGGCAGGCAGAAAAATCGTGGGTCGCGTCTGCTTTGAAGCTGTTGCCGGGCATCGAATTCGCCCAACCACCACACAACAACGACATCCGCCTTGCTTTCTTGACGACGTGCAACGAGGGCTCATTTCAACCCAAAACACCCTCAACACGGCTATCACCCAACAACATCCAAAATAACCGCAATTGCTCGACTGTTTACTCTTTCAGCTCGCAGCTGACTCGCGCCGGCTGCCGAAAGTTGAAACCCCTGCACTCCCGCTCGCGACACCACCCGCCAATGACCAGACCCGGCTTCTGAAGGTCACGACCTCTCGCCAGAAGAGGCGATAATTGCAGCAGCTATGGCCTTTGGCTTTGGAGGCGCCAGCAACGCCATGATGGGTGCTTCTGCTGGAGGGGTGGGAGGACTGACGCAGGGCAGTGACCTTGAGGTCATCCAAACAGAGGTGATACAGCTTCCGTTCAGTTGCACCGGGTGTCTCGTTGCTGACGCTGCCACTTACAGGGTCTCGGATTTCTGTCCATTGCCGGCGATGCCAAAGTCCAGCTGACCTCAAAGTGGTCGCCCCCGCCCGCGCCCACAGCATCGCTGCTCAGCATCGCCTCCCGCAAGGGCCTGGTCGCTGCCGCCGGGCCCGATGCCGTCCACGTTGCCACGACCGAGTCGGTACGGAAAGCCTTCGAGGGCGAGAAGAATGGCGACAGTGAAGTGCGGTCATTCAACCCCCAAGCCAAGGTGCCGTTCCCGATTCGGATCTCTCAGCTTGCCTTCACCGCCGATGAGCAATATCTGGTTCTCTCTGCCGAGTCAGGCGGCGGTCTCGCAGTCTACGACGTCGGGGCGCTCATTCAGGGTGCTACACAACCCGCGTTTGAGCTCAGCACAAACCAGGAGACTCTACGGGCGCTGATCCCCAATCCAATGCCCGAGTCGGCTGGTCTCTGCGCATGCGTCACAAATAATGGCAACCTCTTCATGGCAAACCTGGCCGAACGCCAGCTGGTGTCGGGGTCAAACGGTCCAGTCTTGCGCTCGCAAGTTAGCTGCGCAGCATGGAGCACCAAGGGCAAGCAGCTGGTTGCCGGCATGGCAGATGGATCCATCTATCAAATGACTCCAGATGGTGTAGAGAAGGCCCACATCCCCAAGCCGCCAAGCCTGGGAGACTATCATGGTACGATGCGTTTTGGTGTTGCTGGTCCCCCTCCTTCATACTGACTCTAGTAGTTGCTTCGGTCGCGTGGCTCGAGAACCATGTTCTCCTTGTCGTCCATAACCCAACGAACGGTCAGGATCCGTCCGCTTTCCACCTTATTACTCGGCAACAGCCACCCGGCGGGACCCCCACCTTCACGTTCCAGAAGCTCACCGATCCCGTCGAACCGTTTGTGACCGAGAAGGTTCCTCACCACACCGTCCTCAGGCTCAGGGACTTCCCTCCGAATCTCCAGGACCTTCTTCTAGTGTCATCGACCGCCAACGAAAGCGTTGGCCTGCTGACGCGGTCCAAGACTCCCTTGGCGACTGATAAACCCGCCGAAGCCATCACGAATGTCTTCACAACAACTGAACTTGCGGACGATTCTAAGCGAGCGCAGATCCCGATGAGCGAGGACCTGGCTGAGACCTACCCAATTGGAGCTGCACTGGACTTGTCCAGCAAGGACAAAGTCTACAAGCCGATTCCAACTGACGAAATTGAGCTTTCTCCTGGCCCTCTGCCGGGCTTGTGGGTGCTCAACAACGAGGGCGTGCTAGCGACATGGTGGGTCGTGTACAACGAGTCTATCCGTGGAGGGACGACGTACCCAGGGATCACTGCGGGCGATGCCGTTGCTCCAGCTTTCACGGCCCCGACACCGGCCGCCGCTGCTCCCTCGGCATTCGCGTCTTCTGCCACCAAGGCTCCGGCATTCGGATCACCATCCGCCGCCGCGTCCGCTTTCGGGGGCCCTTCAGCTCTCGGAGCCAAATCATCTCCCTGGTCGACGGCGGCAGGTGCGTCTGCTACCCCAGCGTTTGGTTCCAGTCCCTTTGGCAGCAAACCAGCCGCGGCTGCCCCAGGTGCGTCTGCTTTTGGCACATCCTCTTTTGGAAGCAAGCCAGCAGCTCCCGCCTTTGGCCAATCCTCGGGTATTGGTTTGGGGAACAAGGTGTCCCCCTGGGCGGCGGGATCGACCAGTGGTGCGTCGCCAGCGTTTGGCCAAACTGGGTTTCCAGGCGCTGGTGCCAGCCCTGGTAAGGTCTTCGGCAGCAGCAGCGCCTCGCCCGCGAGTGGTGGATTCGCAACCTTTGCCAGCAAGGGCGGCTTTGCAGGCCTGGGCGGTGCTTCCGGTGGGTCGAGTATCTTTGGGTCCAAGCCTGGCGGTGCCTTGACTTCGAGCGCACCCGAGGTCTCTATGGACACTGACACAGCCTTCCCCCCTCCGGCTGCCAAAACCGACAAGCCAACGCTTGGAACTTCGCCTTTCGTTCTCGGAACAACCTTCAAGGCGGATAAGGCCTCGGCCAATGATAACGAGAAGCCCAAGGAAGGCAAGTCCTTGTTTGGGAGCGGATTCGGGCTTTCGCTCGATGATGCGTCCAAGAAGCCAGCTGCCCCTGAGTCCAAAGAAATGGATATGGAAAGCACCACGCCACCTCCAGTCGAAGAGAAGCCCAAGTCGATTTTCAGCCCGCAGTCCACAACTCCTACGAGTACACCGGCTCCCCAGAGGGTTAGCTTTACGAGCGCAACACCGGTTTCTGGGTTCAATCCTTTTGGCTCCAAGCAACCTTCGTCTGGGGGCATGACCAATATCTTTGGCGCCCCTAAGCCAGCCACGTCGATTTTTGGCACGCCAAAGGTCAAGCAGGAGAACAATGACAAGGCAGATCTGTCAAAGATTCCGGAGGCACCTCTCCCGCCAGACTCCACTAGTAAGGCGGTCTTTAATTTGAGTTCTTCGTCGTCAGGATCGGAATACTCACCAACAACAGTCTCCAAGCCGCCGGCCAAAGCAGAGGATGCCCCGCTACCGCCTGATTTCCTGGGCGGACCTTCGAAGAAGGATGAGCCAGCGCTGCCGAGGATAAAACCAGTACCTGTACCGGAAGCTGCGCCGTTACCTCCGGACTCGGTCTTCGCCAAACCCAAGCCCGAAGCAAAGGAATCCAAGCCCCCGGTTGCCGTTGAGGCCCCTTTGCCGCCAGACTTTCTCGCCAAGCCGCCCTCGAAGCAAGCGCCTACCTTGCCTGCCGTGCCCGATAGCGCTAGTGACGAGGGCCTATCCGAGGAGGAGTTTTCGGAGGGAGAGGAAGGGGAGGGCGAGGAGGGTGAGGAGGGCGAGGAGGGTGAGGAGGGCGAGGAAGGGGAATATGAATCAGAAGCCGGCAGTGAAGGCAGCGGCGTCGATGTTGCCAAGGACCTTAGCCCGACGACTGGGTTTGGCGGCCAAACACCCGGGATCACCCCACAGAGCTCGTTTGGCGGGATGGGGGGGAGCACCTTCTCGACTATCTCTCGCACCGAAGCAGAACAGCCGCGGCCGTTATTCGGCGAGATCAGCAGAAACGCGCCTCCCCTATTCCCTAAGCCGGCTGTGCCGCAGAGCCCTCGTTCGCCCAGCCCGGTGCGCGGCCCCCATCGCAGCAGTATCCTCAGGCCCGGCGAACCGAGCCGTTCTTTCAGCGCTCCAGGGGTCGCATCCCAGCTCCTGGGCAGGAAGGCGGCGCCAACACAGTCGACCCTCGGATTCAGCACTGGTCAACGCCCTCAAGTGGACCCGAACGTGCAGGCGCAGCGGAAGCTCGCAGAGAAGATGCGGGCGGAGGAGCATGTGCTTGTTGACCCGGAGGATGAAGGCATCCAGCAGATTCTGCAATCGAAGCTCGAGCCGACCCTGCAGATGCACGAGTTCTTTGCCGTCCAGTCCAAGCTGGAGACGTTGAACCCGGGCCGTGAAGAAGTGCCTGGCGCCTGCGAGACGCTTTGGAGGGATATCAACCGCATGATTGACATCCTGGGCCTCAACTCACGATCGCTGCAGTCTTTCCTCCTCGGCCACAGAACGCAGTTCAAGCAGGGCGGCCGGAGCAAAGACGACCTCGAGAACCCGGACGACTGGGTGCTTGTCGAGGCCGAGGAGCTCGGCGCCGTACTCGACGACGAAGTAGCGCGGTGCGCAAAGGGCCGCATCCAAGACCTCGAGGGCGCCGAGGACGCCATCAAGAGCTTCGCCAAAGACCTCGCCAAGCTCCGCGCAAAGGAGGAGGACATGCGCAAGATCATCACGGCGCACATCGACCCGGACCAGCTCGCCGTCGCCAAATCCCTGCCCCTCAGCGCCGAACAGGCGACGCAGCAAAACGAACTGCGCCGCTCCTACGCCACCTTCTCCCAGCTCCTTGCCGAGACAGAGGAAGCCCTGACGATGCTCAGAGCGCGCATCGCCTCGGCGGGCGGCGCCTCCGGGAAAGCCCCGGTCCCCACCGTCGAAGCCATCATCCGCACCATCAACAAGATGACCAGCATGGCCGAGAAGCGCAGCGGCGACATCGACGTCCTCGAAAGCCAGATGCGCCGTCTCCGCCTCGGCTCCATGGGACCCGGCACCCCGGGCCCGCGAAGCCGCGAGGGCTCGCCGTTTGTCACGCCCCAGCAGCAGCGTAGGTCGCTGCTGATGTCGTCGCCTGAAAAGGATGGCAGCGGTAGCGGCAACAGCAGACTGCTAAGGGAGTCGATGGCTAGTTCGGTGACGTCGTATGGTGGGAGGGGCGGCACGCCGTCGTTGTCGTCGTCGCCGCGGAAGAAGATGAGCATGTACAGCGAGGAGGAGAAGAGGGAGTTGCGGGGCCGGGAGGCCAAGAGGAAGGGTGCGCTGCAGATGTTGAGGAAGAGTTTGGCTAGGGCGGGGCCGAATGTGTCGAGGTTGAGGGATGATGATTGAGTGTGACTTGGGAGGTGGTCGGGGAGGACGGGTGGGAGGGGATGGCTGGTGTGAGGGAAGGGAAGGGTGGTGAATTTGTTATTGTTTAAGTAGGGGTGGGATATGAATAACCGAGACTGAAGATATGTATATCTTGGTTGTATTAGTATGGTATGCTAGGCGATGCTGTTACGCAGAAATAGGGGTCTAAATCCACATGAACACCAGTTGGGTACCTCGGATACAAGTCTGTGTTATGATACTCTTCCGTAGGCAGCCAATCTATCAGAGCAAGACGCCGCTTCGCTAGATAAACATGTGCCCAGAGAGAACTCAGTAAGCTGAAGTGAAGTGGCTTCGTATAGGGGCAGAATATTCTACACCAGTCTCTCCCTCGCGGCGGAACCGCCGTACAACAACAGCACAAAGAGGTTCTCGTGGGGCTTCGAAATTGGGGAGCCCCGACGAGTAGCTGGCATGATACAAATCAATAGTTGTTCTCCGCCAAACCGTAACTCAAAGCCCCCAACACCCGACACCCCTGACCCCCATGATCAATCCCATCCATGTAGCAAGTCTTAGCAATACATATACACGATACATCACAGATCCAAACCAAAAAAAGCCGCATTATACCCCCGTCTCCCATCCTCCCCTCCCCAATAACCCAGCTATAATCAAGTTCAGCCATCCACCACCACCCTTCTTCAATCATCATTCCACTCATCCCCATTCCTCACCCCGCTCGGCTCCCCCCTGGCGTCGGGATGCAACCCCCCCTCCTCCTCTTTCTTCTTCTGCTGTGACGACGACCCCCCGGGCGCCGCATCTAAATCCTCCTCCTCATCCAGCGCCCTAGCCAGCTCATCCGGATCGCGCATCTTGGCGTCCGGGTCCACGACATTCGTGACGCCGTGCTCTTCGTCGTCATCGTCATAACCCCCGTCATCATCCAAGGCCTGCCCGCGCGCGCGCTCGTGCTCCAGCACGCCCTCGTCGGCGCTGATGGAGATGCCGCGCGATCCCCACTTGGGCCGCACCCCGCCGCCGCCATTGTTATTGCTACCGCCGCCCTGGTGATGGTTGAATCCATTGTGTAGCGCGGGGGCGCTCTCCTCGTCGTCCGTCTCGTTGTGGCTGCCGTCAATGTCGCGGGCGAACTGCTTGTTCCCGAAGATGCGGCGCAGCAGCCAGCCGCGCGAGAGGTCGTCGGCGTCGACGACGCCGCCGTTGCGGAGCTTGACGCGCTGGCGCGACCAGTAGACCCAGCCAAAGTCGAGGTAGAGGGCCGTCTGGATGACGCCGAAGATGACCGAGATGGGGTTGGGCTTCTTCATGTTTGTGTCGAGCTCCTTGAGGATCCAGTTGAGCAGGTAGAGGCCGCGGTAGGAGCCCAGGAAGACAATGTAGAAGGAGGTGATGACGGTCGGGATGGTGGTCTGGCGGAGGAGGAGGAGCTGCGGGAGGACGCAGAGGGATTCGAGGACTTGGGAGAAGACCCAGAGGTACTGTTGGGCCGGGGGGGTTAGTAAGGGGGAGGTAGGGGGGAAGGGGGAAAAGGGAAGGGGGAGGTGGGGGGGGGGGCTACCTCTTGGAAACTCCACCAGTCGGACGGGTCAAAGATGAGCATGACAAAGGGCGACAGGATCAGGCACCCGGCGAGGATCAGGGCGCTCAGCTTCCAGGCCACCTCGCGTTCGCGGGTGCGCGGGTAGACGAAGCGCATGATGGCGATGGTGTAGAAGGACGAGAGGAGGTAGAAGACCTTGAAGAAGTAGTTCCATGCGTAGGACTCGCGGAAGAGGTCGGTGTAGCGGGTGACGAAGACGAGGGCGTAGAAGAGCTGTGTCAGGAGGGAGACACCTGGAGCGCGGAGAGCGTCAACAATGATCCATTGGCGGTCAAACGTGAATCGTGGAAGACGAACCCTCAGAGCTTCTGTTCCGGTGGATGGAGAATACGAGGATGCATTTCGCCGTGATGTGCGACATGTCGGCCGCTATCCTAAAGATCTAGCCACGGGTGTCAGCTGCTGCCCGGTCGCGAAACCGCCGTTGCTATCCTACTCACGGTCCACATTTTGTCTCAAAGCCGGCACTTGGGCCACAACGATCTGATGTATGGGGAGTTTGGGAGAAGGATTCGTGTGTCGGGCGCAGAGGCTGGAGGCGGGCGGGTGGTTATGATTGCATCACTCGCGGCGTTGCCCGCTCGGACAGGGCTGAAACTGGAGTCGGTTGAGAATTCCGAAGGTCGAAGTAGCTTATCGTCGCCGGCAGAAGCTTTCAGGTTGCAGACGCGGGTGGTCAAAAAGCTGGGCTGGCAGCTGGTGCTGGTGGTCGCTGGCGTTGCGCGTCGAATGCTTGGGCCGTGGTGGGTGGTGGCAGTGTTGCAGTGTTGCAGTGTTGCTTCCGAGCTGGGACACGAATGAGACGGCAGCTATTCTAGGCCGGAGCCGGAACAGGGGTCCACCGGACGCGCCAACCGGCAGCAGCTGGATCCACAACAGTTCCAGGGTTAGGGTCCAGGACGGTGAATTCGCCAAAACACAGCTTCCTTCCGCAAAGGTTCTCCTTTTGTGTGGAATTGCCCGCAAACTTCTCAAATTGTCATCATACTAACTGGCCGAGCTTGGATTGCCGGTCAAGCGCGGAACATGCCCGGTTCGGCATCCGGGATCGCCTGCCCAATTTGGCAGTGGATAGCTCCGGAACACCCGGGCCAAGCCCGGCCTCAGCCGAGAGGTTCGGCCCCGGGTCCGGGTGTTGGGTTGGCCATTCTGGGAAACCTGTCCCAGAATCTATACCTCGACCTTAAACGACCGTTGTCCACTCTACAGCTCCTCACAGCTCGGCGTCTCTTGCACCGTCCCCTGTCATCTCGTTGCCATCAAGCGCCGCGGTGTTTGGTAACTTTGGTTCCTCCTTCAGGACCCATTGCATCTTGTCCTCGTCGAACCAGTGGCTTCAAACATGGTTAGCGGATGCTCGCGGGTTACTAGCTATTGCATAGGGCCTTACTCGTGCTGTCCGGTCTCCGTCAACGCCCCAGCGCCATACTCCATGGCGAGCAGCTCTTGGTACCTGTACGGGATCTTTGCCGGCACGCCCTCGAACGTTGTGTTTCGCAACGGGAAAAGGTATGTATCCTGTCTCAATCAGCCTCCCCCCGCTTTGTGCAGACACATATATCATACCATGATTTCGCTGCCGTCCTTGCAACTCAGCATTCCCTCGCCTCCCGGATGCGTCAGGTTGTACCGGACCGCGTACACGTCGATAGAAAGGCCGGTCTCGGTGTCGATCCATCTCGCGTCGGCAGGGTGCAGCGGGTCTGCCTGCTCACGGTCCTTTGCGTACGGGCTGAGTTCCAGCAGGTACCTGCGCCGGTTTGACTTTGGCCTGTCGGGGCTCTTGAAGGAAAACGTGGACATGTTGTGGTACGCGGCAAGGAAGAAGATGTCCGGCTCTGACACCTGCGTACGGATGGTTAGATCCCACGGCAACACCTCCGACCGTTAGCATTTGAGCTGCTCCTGTGAGAGGGAGGACTACGTACCTGCTTCCCCCACCACCAGCCGAGGAGGGAGCCATGCATCAGCCATGTCTCCACGCCTAGGTCATTGAAGGTGGCTAGGTATGTCTGCACGAGATTCTTTAGGGTTGTGTTTCGCTCGTCGTAGGATAGTGCTCTCTTGGCGAACCTGGGCCGTGTCAGCACTCGTATATGGGAGAATTATCTTGGTGCTGCTAACCTCGAATCGTCTATGCTCCATTGTTAGTTACACCGACCGACCTCGGGGTTCCGAAGCTCGATCACTCACAGATATTCTTCAGCCCGTTACCTTGTTCTTTCGCCTCTCCAAGCATTTGTTCCCTTACTAATTCACCTCCCGCGGCACCCGCCTGTACCATGACGGCGTCACATCCCAAAAGAGGACCTAAAATCAATAACAAGCCTCCTAGAAGCATTGTGCCAGGGAACATAAATCGGAACTAGCAGGTGCACCTTGTACATTCGTCGAAGCGTCGAACCTCCAAGAATGGGCAAGCAGCTTGGCATCCGAGATGGGAGAAATGCCGGCAGAGGACACGCACAATGACCTGCAGATGTCGTCAAGTCGTAATGCCAACCACCAACACTGGCTTGCTGGGCCGCAACGAGACGCGTAATCAGCCGATCCTTTCCGTTCCCAGCGAACGTCAGGAAGCCGAGGAGGCTCGCCTCCGGGTTGGCCGGGAACCAACAGTTACTTGAGAAATGAATTGACTATCATCCTTTGACCTTGCGTGCGTCAATTGGAGGTACTAAGTACACACCGGTTCAGAACTTCATCCGGACCCAGAACGCAAAAAAGAGTCGCCGGCCGAGCCCTCCGCATCGCGATGCGACACCCGGGTAGTCCGTTTCTCGAATGGCTGGACAGCCGAAATCTCACTTGCCTCTATTTTGTGACCGGCCATCCCGGACATCGGATCGGAGGGGGTCCGTTGACACCGGACTTGGCCTGGTCCCGTCCGGGCGATTGTACCGCTGAGTATCAGGCAGTTAGGCGCACGGTTACAGCAAAGAGACTGGGGTGCCTCTGGACTCTGGACCGCCGTCTTCTAGACCCACCAATCGCTTCACCATCATATCCTGATAGTAAACGGCGACGGCAAAACCACGAACTAGCCACTACAAAACCCCCATGCTCGTGTCAATAGCACTCGTCGTATCCCCGCGTCACCACCACACCGGCTCAGGAGGCATCGTATGCGGACATAGGATGAGGTCTGGTGTCTTCAGTCTTTACCGGGATAGTTCGTGGAGGTCGCGGCCAAAATGTCGAAGATGGTGATGGATTACGCCCAGCTAGGCACGCCAAGACGACTGTGCTCGACAAGTACACGGTAAATGGCATCCAAATACCATTGTGTAACCTTTCGTCGGTTTAAAGAGCTGGGTTAATCACCTCTGTTGGTTGATAATTCGGGAGTTAGGTTGTTGACCTGACAGCTCAGAGTGGGGAGGAGGTAGCCCCGCTAAATTAGGTAACGTTAGCGCAGTGTGGGGCGCTGTAGATCCCTGTACCGTCGCGTCTAGACATCTCGCAGCGCGTCACCTTCGACAACTGCAATTGCAGGCCAAAAGCAAGGTGCCTGTGCCCAAGCCGGATGGAGATGTGACATTTCCCGGGCACGACCAAGACGAAAAGCCATGGCGACCAGTATGTCCATGGGCCAATCTCACTCAATCAATGTAAACTGACGCCGTCCAGGACACGAGCGCATGCGAGACCGCATGCGCGGGGCAGGCAGACACAATGTTGGGGACATCGACTTTGGCTTCGTCATTCCGGTAGCAGAAGAACCAGTAGACGAACCCGAAGAGCCCGCAGCTGAGCCGTCACCGCCGCCGCCTCCCGCGACTCGCCCAAGCCCCAACACATCCGCGAAGCGGAAACACATCGACCGCGATGCATCCCGGACGAGCCCAGCCCCAACAGCACACCCGACAGCGAGCCACGACGCCTACAGCATCCCCGACGCCAGCACCGAAGCAGGCGAATCGACCACCCACGCGCCGCCATCCACAATCCTCTCCCAATCCCCCACCCTCTCACGGTCAACCCGTCCACCCCCACCACAACAACAAAACCCCACCACCTCAAACGACAACGACAACGACGAAGACGAAGACCATCCCATGGCCGACGCCCCTCCCCTCCCCACCACAGCCCAACCCACACAACGCACACAACAACAACAACATGCACAACAACAGCGCGGCCCCCTATCGAGCGTAATCTCCGCCACAAAACGCCTTTCCTTCGACCCGTCCTCCCCACCACCACCACCCACAGCAACCAGATCCCGAACCAGATCCCGAACCCACCTCCCAGAAGAAGAAATGGAAGTCACCGAAAGCCCCGCCGACGCGCCGGGAAGCGGCCGCCGCCGCCCGCTGCAGCTGGGCGCCGGGACGCCGGTTGCGGGGTCGAGTGTCCTGCTGCAGAAGGTTTTGGAGGAGGGTGAGGAAGGGGGGGGGGGGGGGGGGGGGCAGGGGGCTTCGTCGCCTGTTGAGCGGCGGGTGGCGAGGAGGCTGAGTTGGGTTATGAGGGGGGGTTCTGGGGAGCCA
>MU854491.1:0-67861 GCA_033296685.1 Parachaetomium inaequale | reverse complement strand
CCTGAGTCGCGCAACCTTCGCACCCATCTCGCCACCCATCCGATGTGCAGTGACAACAAGCTCTTACCTACCGAACGCGATCGCTATCAATACGAAGGCCTCTGTTTCTACTATAGAAAGGCGAGCTATATAGCATCCGAATGCTAGGAAGCTGCCTATAATGCTAATAATCGCACTAGCTATAGCAGAGGCCATAGGGGCAACTACAGCAGTTGTATAGGCTAGAGCTATAACAATTAGACTAGCAGTTACACCTAACCCTAGTAGTAATTTCCCGCCTACTACTATAGTTATACCCCGAACTACTAGTAGTTCCTATAGCAATTTTTCCACTAGGGAGGTCACGGCTATAGTAGTATACCCCTATAGCTATATATAGCTAGGGTCCCTGCCTAGGGAGCAATCTTAGACGAGGTCGAAGACTATAATAATGATACGACCCCCGGTATAGCTACTGGATAGTAGGCAGTAAGGCCGGTGACAATGACATTGACAACTAGAACTAGGGAAACAGAAGGCTCCTATAGTAAGTCGCCTATAGGAGTAACCCTACTGTTTCTAGTTAGAGGATAGTCTAGTCATCAAGACTCTTATAGCAGGTCCCAAATCTATCTTTCTATCTTCTTACCTACTAGTCGGTAAGCGTAAAGTTCTTTATATTGCCCTTGTAGATTCTAGCTATATAGCACTAGCCTTCGTAGATTACTAGTATATAGTTAGGAATCGCTTCAACCTTACGAGACTAAACAAACTAAAGCCACTCCTCTTAGCTGATAGGAAGTTCTCGTCTTAGGTAGAATAGTCAATATCAGCAACCCTAAGAATCGGGGATTATATTGAACAGTTAACATTCTATATCACTATATTATCATTAGAAAACCCTATTATCCTAGGCCTCCTATAGCTCAAGAAGTATAACCTAATAATTGACTAGCTAAGTTACTACTTAACTTTCATAAATCGTTGCTAGAGCAAATGCCTCCTATAGCATACTGACAGTTATAAAGCACGCTAGGCAACCACTAGCTCAGAAAATATATCAACTATAGCTAAACTTATAGTATCGATAACCGAGCTAATAACACTAAAGAAAGTTAGGTTTTAGGCCTAGGTAGAAGAGGTCTCTAACAAAGGGGAGCCGTTACTATCGGTAGTCGAACGATCGCCAAACGACTTATCGAAGAAGGAACTCTCGCTTATATAGAGGACTAAACGACTACGAGACTATTAACGACAATAGCTATATAAGAAGTGACAATAGTTGTTCGAGAGCTCTAGGCCGCGCTAGACAATAGCCCTACTAGGCGCTAGAGGTATACCCATCCCCAATACCCTAGAGAGGTTACCTATACTAGTATCGCTGTCAGTAGGCATAAGGAGGCCTAGCAAAGGCTATTACTAACTAGCTCTAAGACTAACCCTACTACCGAAGACTAGAACTAAGAAGATTAATAAGGACGATATCAAGCTTTTAAACGCTCTAAACTTCACGCTCTTTTACAGGTAGAACAATATTACAGTTATAGGTATCACCCTAGAAAGTCTTCAGAAGGCAGTAGATAAAGCATCTAATATCGAACTCCTAGACCTCCCTAAGTAATTTTTAAAGGACCTACTAACTAGGAGGATACCGCCCGACTAAGCTAAACAGACCCTACTATACAAGTTCTACGATTTTATTAATACAATCGATAGGACTGGCAACGATAACGAAACCCTATATAAGTTAATAGATAACGACTTTGAGAAGTTCTTTAAGAAGATCGATAGTAGGATACTATCGATAGCGGAAATCGAGCAACGACTACCGCTGTAATATCGTGACAAGATTATAGCGTTCATTCCCTAAGAAGCAAACACTCTACTACCCTACCGCTCTTATAACTATAAGATCAAGTTAATCTTAGGAAGCAGGTTACTAGCCGCCTACAATAGGCCACTATCACTATAAGAGCTATATATTGTTAAACGCTAGCTTGACAATAATTTAGAGAAGGGGTTTATCCGACTATCGAAATCCAGCATCACATCACCGCTACTACTCGCTTAGAAACCAGGAGGTAGCATTAGGATCTACGTCGACTATAGGGCAGTCAATAATATTAGTCTAAAGAGCCGATATCCTATCCCACTGATTAAGGAAATACTCGATTCCATTAGCAAAGCAAAGATCTTTACTAAGCTAGATATTATCACTACTTTCAATCGTATTCGTATTGCCTAAGGATATAAATAGCTAATAGCGTTCATTATAAGGTTTAGCCTTTATAAATCCCTAGTTATACCCTTCGGCCTATAGGGCACCCTAACGACTTTCTAGAACTATATTAACAACATCCTTTATAACTTACTCGACAATTATATTATAGCCTACCTCGATAATATCCTTATTTACTCCTAGACAGTCGAAGAATATATTATATAGGTTAGAGAGGTCCTAGACCGACTGAGCAAGGCCAGCTTATAGATTGATATCAACAAATATAAGTTCTATATAACTAAGACTAAGTACTTAGGACTAATTATCCGTCTTAGTAGTATCGAGATAGACCCCAATAAGGTCAAAGCTATTGTAATATAGTAATTACTAACAACAAAATAGCAACTCTAGTATTTCCTTAGCTTTACGAACTTCTACCAACGATTTATCTATAACTTCTTAGATATAGCGAAGCTATTCTATAATTTAACAAAGAAAAGCATATCCTGGACTTAGTCAATGGAATATAAGACAGCCTTTCAGACCCTAAAGCATAGTTTCGTTATAGCACTAGCGTTAAGGATCTTCGACTAGGAAAAGCCAGCAGTTATCGAGGTAGATACCTTCGACTAGGCAATAGGCAGTGCCCTCCTCTAGACCGACAAGGATAACGAGCTTAGACTAGTAGCCTACTTCTCAGCCAAACACTCGGTACAAGAGTATAACTACAATATCTATAATAAGAAGCTCCTAGTGATTATCAAGGCCCTAGAAGAATAGCGCCTAGAACTAGAAGGATCTCCCTAAGCATTTGACATTGTAACCAACTATAAGAACCTTCAGATATTTGTAATAACTAAACAGCTATCGCCGTACTATATACAGTAGTCAGAGTTCTTTTCTCAGTTCAACTTCAGGATTATCTACTACCTAGGTATAGCGAATATAAGACCTGATACGCTAAGCCGCAGGCCTAAAGATACCCCTAAAGATATATAGGATAACCGACTCTATAACCGTTAGAGGCCTCTGATTTCTATATACAAATTCGACCTAGAATACTTCAACGAGCTTCACCTGTTTGAGATCGATATATCTAAGTATACCAATGACCTGATCGCTAACAGTTATACTATATTGTCCTTCCTAATAGCGGTAATATCAGCGTTAGAGGATCTAGCAGTACGACTATAGCCGAAGGACCTCTGAACTAAGATATAGATCTCGATAGCCCGCTACTATATAGTAGCTAGAAAGGCTTACTACGAGGACTGTTTGATCATCGACCCTAATAACGTAAACCTCTACCTTCAGTTGATATATCGAGCCCACTCGTCAGCACTAGGTGGCTACCTAGGCCGTACAAAACTATTGGACTTAATAAACAGGATATACTAGTAGCCGGGAATTACTACGGCAGTATACACCTATACAAAGGTATATCTTCTATATAACAAAACAAGGCCTTATTAGGCAGTACCCAAAGGGTTTTTGAAGCCGTTGCCGCTACTATTAGCACTATAGCGCGATATTTCTATCGACTATATTACTCTACTGCTACCTTACAAACGGAGGAGATAGACTTTCAACTATATCGCCGTCGTTATTGACCGGCTAACGAAAATACAGTACTTTATACTAATAGTCGGACTAGATATCGAAGAACTAGCTAATAGGTTTATCGATAGGGTATATACCCTTTATAGGTTACTAATAACTATTGTCTTGGACTAGGGTATATAGTTTATATCTATATTTTGGAGAACACTATCAACGAGATTAGGCATTGTACTAAGGCTATTATCAGCTTTCCACCTATAAACCAATAGTCAAACTAAATAGATTAATACTAAGCTAGAATAATATTTAAGGCTATATATCGACTAGGTATAAGATGACTAGGTAGATTAGCTACCTTTAGCTGAGTTTATAGGCAATAACCTAGTATTAGAAAAAATAGGTATATCGCTTTTCTTTATAAACTACAGATTCTACCTACAGATAGGCATTAAACCCTCGAACCTAAACCTCCGAACCTTTCAGAATTATAGAAGAAGGAATTTTTCAAGGCGTTAGAGATCGCCGACCGGTTCAAAGTGATACTTGACTATATTATAGTGCTATCGAAACAAGCTCAAGACTAATACAAAGTTCATACTAACCGCAAGAGGGAGGATATACTAGCCTACTATATTAGCGACAAGGTTATACTATATATATAGAACTATAAGACAGGCAGGCTGTTATAGAAACTAGAACCGTATTAGGAGGGACTATTCGAGGTTACTAAGGCTTCGTTATATATAGTTACCCTAAAGCTCTCAGTAAATATAAAGATCTTCAACACCTTCTATATCTCTATAGTCAGACCCTACTATAGGGGTACCCTAGGCATAGGTTTGCTAGGCCAAGAAGAAGACAGAGGAGACGTTCGAGCTAACTATAGCAGGGAGGTAGTCAGGACTGACGATAGCAAGGAGGTTATAGAATAGAAGTTCGAGGAATTACTAGATTTTGGCAAGGTAGACAATGGACGATAGTAATACCTGGTCAAATAGGTGGGACACAATCCAACTTAGCAACCAGCAACCGATCTATATAGCTGCGACGATACTATCTAGAGCTTCCACGACGCCAACCCGGACAAGCTAGGGCCGCCAGCATAGGTGTCAAGGAAGAGGAAGAGGCAGTTGTTTTAAGGAAGGGGTAGTGTCACAGGCGTTGCCTACGACATAGTTGTCATGTATATAGCAAGGGTTAGGGTTGCAGCCAGGGCTGTATATCTTACAGCCCTACCTGCCCCACCACTGTTGCGCTCCTCGTGCAACCACAACAATTCAACAGTGTACCCAAGGTTGCTTCCCATCACAGTTACAGTCGCTTGCAAAGCCGGTTTCACCCTCAATGCACCGAAGAAAAATTCTGAGCATGGACCATAGATCCCCTTTCGGCGCTGACACAGTGCGATCCAGTCGTTTCGCAAGACTTGACGTGATCGACCTGATTTGCATCCTTTGAAAAATAGCTGCGAAAATCGCAGCCACTTGGGAATGCAGCCTCAATCTAAAGTTGGCTCGTGCGCCGCCCCCAATCGCCGGGCCCGCAGCCGAGCAGCCCCTCAGCCTCCCTAGCCGCTTCATGTGGTCGGTTTGTCACATCTCTATTCTACTCTTCTACAGTACATGTACAGTACAGTACTGTACATAAAGGAATAATGTTATATATTTTCTAACGTACATGATAAGCGAGTGGAACAGACAAGCGAGTGGAACAGACAAGCGAGTGGAACACTTAACAAGATTTGGTGGACTGCGCACAGAAAGATGCTAACTAATTGTTAGTGGACCTAACATTTTTTTATTGTTTTTCCGCAGCGAAGGCCACCAAACCTTGTTAGAATGTTCCACTCGCTTGTCTGTTCCACTCGCTTGTCTGTTCCACTCGCTTATCATGTACGTTATATTAAGTACATTTAGCATTAACTAACGTTATATAATAAATGTCTAATGAGGCATTACCTTCATCTTAACCACAACATTCTCTAAGTCGAAGTCCTCACCGTTTGAGTTCCCTCGCTTTACCAAGGCCGGCGCCACTACCAAACGAACGTTGGTGGCGTGAGTCGGCTGGCTCTGCTCTCTTTCTATCATCATCCTCTTTCCGTCAAATATGAGTCTTCCGTCACTCAAGTCCCCCGGAACTGGAAACACCCAGCTCACCAATGCCACCTGCTTGCAAATCTCTCTATCAAGATCTATAGCCATGCCAATGATATCGGTCACCTCCTTGGTAAGGATTAGCCTCTCAGTCCTGCAGAATGGGCCGAGGGCATTGCAGAGCGCCTGGACGAGAGGCAGCTTCATGCTCTCGTTGGCTGGCCTAGAGGAATCAAGGACGAACGTTGTAGTGGAGGCCTTCCATATCTGGAATCTCCGCTGGAGGTCGGGATAACCAGTGGCTTCGGGGTTGTCATACAGCCCTTGTCAGCCTTTAGCTTTATCAGAGAAAAAGACGTATACATAAGGACGACTCACTGGGTCTCAACAATGTAGATAGTTGAACTAGAGGTTTAGCGGCAGTATCCGCCCACAGGAAGAGGTCAAAAACGTTATTTACAAGGAAGCGCCATAGAAATGCCTCGACAAGGGCAGGAAAATTATTAGAGTATAGGTCAAAGTCCTCGACGGTCGATATGAAGTGCTGGAATGATCCCGCATTAGGGTTCTTCAGTGACATTTGCTGAGACGGTAGACCGTCAAAGTATCCAAAGGCGAAGTTCCAGATCTCATAACGGAGACGTGCAGTTTGCCCTCTAAGGTATTCGTCCGTCACAATGTAGAAGGCTTGGTTTTGGACGCGTAGCTTGTTAACCTCGGCAGCGACCAGCTTCCAGCGTTTCCGAAATTCCTTAGCTTCGGCTGTCTTCTCAATCAGTAGTTGGGCTACCTCGACTTCAGACTGGCTGGGCATATTCTTCTATACTAGGTTAGCTCGAAGCTAAAGCGCAAGCTCTCGGCGAAACATGGAAGTAGTTACAGACTTGCTGCTAAGAACTTCAGGACGAAATCTTTCACCTTAGGGGCGAGCTACTCCTACATGCATTTCCCAACTAGATCTGTACCCATGACGAGCGCTGGGCGGCAAGTTCCATCTGGGTGACGTCGACTGCGGGGCCTCACTTACACGTCCCGTCTCAAAAGGACAACGCAACACCGCACAATGACATAATTCTCGAGAAGGCACGGGGACATGTTTAAAACAACGACATTCCATCTTCCCGTTCTATACAGTCCACTCTCACCTGGTTTCGTTTACCAAAATCCAAAACAGCGAGATCACCGCCCAACATGTCGTACCAAGGCAACTCCAACGTCGGCTTCCCCAGCCTATACGAGTCGCAGAACCAGCGCAGCCACACGCAAGGCGAGGTGGACGAGCTGACGCAACATACCGGGGAGAATGTAAAGGGGTTCTTGCCGAGTATGTTTGTTGCCCATGCCATTCATTATCTGAACCTTGTTCAGGGTGGGTGTATGTACTAAGACGGGAGAAACAGAGGGCCAAGGGGGCGAGGTCAACCGGCTCCAGGCGGAAGAGGTCAGTGTCTCCCTTCCGGCGTCACGGTTGTCTTGTCCGAGTTGGGATCGCTAGCTAACGGGCAGGTTGTTGCTTGGGGGGGGGTGCAGTTGCATAGGAAGCAGGTGGAGAATATGAAGAAGGATCCCACCTTGGCGGTACGTGTTCCGTTTTACCCTTCCGCGCGGCTGC
This sequence comes from Parachaetomium inaequale, assembly GCA_033296685.1. NCBI lineage: Eukaryota > Fungi > Ascomycota > Sordariomycetes > Sordariales > Chaetomiaceae > Parachaetomium > Parachaetomium inaequale. The sequence goes on along the minus strand of MU854491.1, from coordinate 60,393 downwards.
TTCATCGAAACAGGGGGCTGACATGGAAATACTACCTACCTAGGCAACATTGCACGGCAACAAGCCGGCCAAAGGCGCCGTGATTGACAAGGAACTGCAGGAGGAGGACGAGGCCATGCTGCGGAAGAAGGGCGATTCGATGCCGGGGAAGAAACATTAGGGTATCGCAGCGGTGGATATTGGATGTCGGTCGGGTCCATTTTCTTTAGGAGTTCTGTAGTTCAATGGGGAGCCCCCAGTTTCTGCATGCCTCCACCTCCGATTCGTGTTGACATGCCTCAACCGTCCTGGCCCAGCTCCACGAGCATCTCCCTCATGCCCACCACGGCCCTCATGATCCCGCCAGATATCTCGTACTTACTCTCCCTCAAGCCCGCCTGGTGGGCTGACCAACCTCTCCCATGACATTCCAACTATACGACAACCCTCCAGAACAGCCCATGACCCTGTCCTCCTAGCGGGCTTTGCCGGAGAGAAAACGCCAGAGCGGGGCCCGTCGACACCCGAGACCAGTTAGAGGCTCGGTGGCGCGCGGCATCCGTGGATGGGAGTACAAGTGCGCTACTTGGACGTGTGGTTTGTGAGGCCCTGAACTGACGTGCTGGGTCGCGTTCGTAGTGTCGGAGCTGTTGTTGTTGTCGTCGGAGGAGGAGGTCAGCGCGGTGGGCGCGATGACGAAATTTCATCTGGGAGAGGCTGGAGGAGGTTGGTCGCGGCAGCGAGGAATTCTGTGGGCCCTTGTTTGGAATGTGGCAGCCGTCGATATCCCGCTCGTCTCAAATGCGTACTTTTCGGTTTGCTTGATGTTGCTTGAGTTTGTTGTAGCTTGGCCAGGTGAGGTCGCCGAAAGTGTCGGAGGGCATCACGGTGTGTCTGCGGGTCGACTACGGCCCATCAGATTAGCTCATGCTTGAGTAGTTTGGTGGAAGATCAGGCTCATCATGCCACCTCCTCTTCCTGCGTCAGCGTACTGGGGCCGCCCAAGGCTTCCAGACAGGATGTGAGTCGGCTGTGACCAAGTGCGCGTGATGTGGACGGGGCGGCTTGCCGCATCTAGGTCGGGAATCATTAGTTTAAAGCAATGTGTGTGGTCATCTCGAAAATGGCCGAGACGGTGACCGTGACGGCTCAGAATGATGCGCGTTTGTAGCAGTGGCGTGGCGGAAAGTGGCGTGACCACGGTGACAGCAAAGAAAAACTGTTTGTTGATGGTTGCGAGGGAGGGAAGAATACTTAGTCTGTCATTGTGACTGTTGTGCGCGGGCGGTGGCCCTCAGTGAGGGTGGTTGGGGCAGAGGGAGGGTATATAAGTGGCCCTGCGGTGCCTGTCGTCCAACAAGAACCACAAAGTCACTCAGACCTGTCTATGGCGCAGTGGTAAGGTTGTGTGAATAGCTCATCGCGGTCGGTAACGAAACATTGATACCCTCTCTGAAGAGCTACAATCTCTTTTGTTCGATCCCAGTCAGTAGCACAGCCCGTCTTTTCCCTCTTTTTTTTGACGTTTACTAGGTACTTTCTCCCTCTGCTTCTGTGGAACAATGGTATCCCATCTGATCCACCCGAATAAGACGGCAACCTTTTGACAGCTCTCGTTCGTATTCTTCACCCAGTTTTCCATTGTCAATCTTTGTCAATGCCGGCGATGAGTCGATGAAACAACTTATTGTTCCACACTAGAGGGCCTTTCCTCAAGCTATTATATCTTGCCGCCCATATCTCTCCTTCATCCTTGAGCGCCCTCTCTTCCCTCGATCTCCCTTTTTATGCCGACCGACCACACATTTCCATCCGCTTCACAACTTTCTCCCAAAGCTCAAGCTCAAAAGTTCTCTTTCGGCCCGAAACTTTTGCTCAGCTGGACTTTGACTTTAGCGAGCAGGCTCTCATCACACATCCCAACCGACGAACCGAGATTTGCGACGACCGCCCCATACCATTTTTCCCTTTCTTTTTCTCTATCCCGCTGTTACAACGCAAGCCGAACGCCAGGATGCCCGTCCGACTAGAACCCAAGCGTGTCGTCCTCCTTGCTGGGCTTGACTTTATGCCCGGCCAGGTATTCAGCAGCCGAGAAACAGCAGAGAGGCTCTAAGGACTGCTTCTGGGCCCGAACTTTGTCGACGCCGGCCGAACCATGCAAGAGATGCGGGAGCGGGTGGTCATGATTCTTTCGGCCATTTTCGAAATCTGTCTTGCGCGCGTCCCGACCTTTCTCGCACTCGGCAACCCGACCCTCGGCTGGGAGATTGTGGCCGGAGACGTGGCCGAGCAGCACGGCGGCACCATGACACCCGACGATGTCGCAGAGCTGGTGACGGTCTTTGGTCGCGCCCGGCGGGTCTTCTTTTGCCTCCCTCGCGATGAGGTGCCCGCGTCCCCGCCCAGCGAGCTCATGAACTTGATCGACCAGTGGCTCGACGCCACTCGACAAGACAACTGGGCACCCGCGGGGGGCGGAGGTTCGTCCCAGCCCACCACCCTCGTCGCGCGACCAGCACCACCGGCGTCACTCGAAAACCTCTTCGCGAGGTTCAACCTCGCCGCCCACGCGTCCTCGTCCTCCGCTGCTGGTTCGCCCGCTCCCGCCGACGCCGCGCAGGACTGGCCCCCTGCACACCTCGCCCCCACCGACGCCCAACTGCTGAACCACCCACGGATACGGGAGCGTCTCGCCGGTGTGTGCTGGGGTGCCAAGGGCGCGATGCCCGACCTCCCCGGCGACAAGCCCGACCCCCTCTGCCTGCGTCTGTTCCTCGGGTGGCTCGCCGCTGCCCACACCCCCCCCTCCGCCCAACAGCCCCATCGCGCTTTTCGCCGCCCCCGTCGCTTTCTTCACCAACAAGGAGCGGCAACACTGGTACCGGCCCTCGGGCGACCAGTCCAAGATGTTTGGGCACGTGGCGGGCTTCTTGGAGTACGCATCCGACGCGTTCAAGAGCGGCAAGACGATGGTGCTGGGGCTGATGACCCCCTTTTTCCCGACTCTCGCCGAGTTCGACAATCTCGTCCGCGCCTCGGGAAAGCCCTCGGGCGAGGTATTCAACAACCACGCCAACATGCGGCGCTTCGGGACCGCCGTCATGATCCGCCTGGCCGAGCGCAACGGCGTGCAGGGCATCCAGGTCGCCTTCTTCTGCCCGTGGGACCAGCACCCGTGGGTCCGGGAGAGCTGGCGGCTGTGCGAGTGGTGCGTGCGGCTGTGGAAGGACAAGCTCATCGCGGCGGTGGGTGACTGGGCGGCCGAGAAGGAGGTCACCATCCACGACGGCTACACCGGCGGCTCGACCACGGTGCGCAAGGACCGGGACCACGACTCGGTGGAGATGTGCGCGGGCTGGCTGATGCGGGCGGTCAAGGCGCCCGAGAAGACGATTCCCAGCGCCAACGAGGAGGACGATTGGGAGTGGGAGGAGGTCTGCTTCTTCAAGAAGCTGGAAAACTGGATGCCCGTGGACGAGGATGACGCCCAGGCGATGGACGTGGACAGGGACATGTAGCTGATGGGTGGCTGGCTATGGGTTGTTATTTCGGGAATCTCTTACATCTCTTATGCCCTTAACAATGATACCCCGGATGTTTCTCTAGATTCCAACTCCTCGTAACGCGCAGTGTGACTGCCATTGAATCCCCCAAGCCAAGCACTCCGAGTCCCTCCATACGGCGGGCGCCTCAAAAATTCTCACGCCATCCTGTCCCCTTGACCGACTTTGGATTGCCATCATAAAAGTCTCCCCACAGGGACGTCGCCCTCACCTGACTCTGTAACATGCCCACTATTGACAACCACGCCTTGCCCGCGGCCGATCCACCCTTCCTCTACGACGAGGCAAGATCGCCTTCATCCCACGGCCGCATAACCATCCTCTTGACCGATTATGCATGCCCTACCGAGGCGAGCAACGTCAGTCCTTACAGAAAAGGGACAGGGTAATGAGAGAGGCACAAGCATCAGCACAATAACTAGGATACTGTACCATCAACAAGAGAAAAGATAAGGGAAGTAAACAAAAGCAGCTAGCAGCTGGAACTCAATAACAACAACTTTAACCGGGGAACAGTGTCTTCCCAGCGGTATAGGCCAATATCTTCGACACAGGGGCGGCTAGGGTTGATAAAGATGAGATGGAAGTGGCACGCAGGCTGCATAAGGTAATGTAAAAAAAACGGCGCTCTTAGTTGGAATCGAACAAAAAGAGATTGTGGCTCTTCTGAGAGGATATCAGTACTTCGTTACCGACCGCGATGAGCTATTCACACAGCCTAACCACTGCACCACAGAGTAGTTGACAGTTGGTTTGTGACTTTCGTTGGAAACAAGCAACCACAACCCAGCTTATCTGCCTCCAGTTCCCAACCACACACCACTTGCCTCCTTGCCGACATCAAGATTCAGTTTGGTCTGGCAGAGACTAACAACCCCGCAACGTTTTTTCCCTTGCGTTCATCCTCTCCCCTCTTTCTTAGTTTCTCCTTGCTTGTCCTTCCTGCCTTCGCCCCATTTATTTCTTACCAGCTTTCCACTTTTGACGTTGCCCTGTAAGGTTATTTCCAACCTTCGTTTTACAGTCGTCGTCCAAACCCGCCTTCTCGCCAGATGGGGTTTTCCACCTGCCTGAAATGCGGCCGAAGATAAAAAAGGCCCCGTTCCCAACTCACATCCCATCAACAATACAATCGAGTCCCTCTGTCCGGATCCCAGGACACCATCCCCGGCCTCCGGAAGCCCCGGGATTTGGTCCTCCCCTCCCGCAAGGCTGCCGACTCATGCCAGCCCAGCGGCGCCAGCAGCCGTTTTCGGGAAGTGTGCTCCGTGGGCCGCCGCGACGATCCTCATCATGGCCCTTGACGTTGTTTCACTGGGCTCGGCAACCTCACTCGCAAGCAAATCTGTTTTGGGAAGTCCAGTGAGCATTCGGCAATGACAACACCACGAGGAGAGCACCAGCTTGACGGGCCTCAGCAGGCCCTCTTGCGGAAGAACCGCACGGAAGCTTCCTGTATTGTCCAAGAGCTGCACCCCCACAACACTCCGTCCTCGAGAATGCGGAAGCCCCAAGCAGGATTAACGGTCCACGTGGGATCGCTAACCGGGATTCCCCAGATCGAGCTGCCGTGCGCCGACCTGCCGGAGTGAGGCCCTTGGCGAAGGGACCTGTCATTTTTTAGCGTCCCCCGAGCGCTCGGGGCGGCGTCGATCGCTGAAGGGGCCCGAGCCGCCAGATTCGCTTCGCGAGCCTCATCCAGCAACGCTCGCGGCAGACACGGCCGACGCTATACTCTAGATGGGAATGCTTGCGGCGCCCTCGGCACTCGGGACTGGGGTGCGACTGAGCCAAAAGGGTTCTCGGGGCTTGGTGTGTTTCCACGGTGGGGTGTCACAGCTAAAGGAGCGCCGGAGGTATCGTGAAGTCGGCCCCACAAAGCCTGTGAGCCTCAACCTCACGTATAAGTAGACTGCGAGTCTCGCTCAACCTCGACGCCCTCTCCAGCTCACCAGCCCACCCAAAGCCCGGTCAGACTCCCGCCCAGCCCAGCAACCGCAACCATGAAGTTCGTCTCGCTCCTCGCGGCCGCCGGCCTCGCCGCGGCCCTGCCCGCCGCCGAGCCCGAGATCGACGCCCGCCAGTTCGGCTCGTCGACCCGCACCGACCTCGAGAAGGGCAGCTCGGCCAACTGCCCCAAGGTCATCTTCATCTTTGCCCGCGCCTCGACCGAGACCGGCAACATGGTACGCCCATGCTCCCCCCCCCTTCAGAAAAAGAATAACACCCCCCCAGGGCAGCTCCACCGGCCCCGCCGTAGCCTCCGCCCTCTCCACCACCTACCGCAACTCCATCTGGATCCAAGGCGTCGGCGGCCCCTACACAGCCGGGCTCCCCGAGAACGCCCTACCCGCAGGCACCACGCAGGCCGCCATCGACGAAGCCAAGCGGCTCTTCACCATGGCGCACACCAAGTGCCCCTCCGCCGCCGTCGTCGCGGGCGGGTACTGCCAGGGAACAGCCGTCATGTCCAACTCTGTCGGGGAGCTGGATGACGCGGTCAAGGAGCAGGTGAAGGGGGTGGTGCTGTTTGGGTATACCAAGAACTTGCAGAATGGCGGGCGGATTCCGGATTATCCCGCTGAGAGGACCAAGGTTTTCTGTAATGTGGGGGATGCTGTGTGCACGGGCACGCTGACGATTACGCCGGCGCATTTTGGGTATTTGACGGCAGCTAGGGGGGAGGCGCCGAGGTTTTTGGAGAGTAGGATTGATGCTGCTGCGTAAGCAAGCGGAGGGGGGGGGGGAGGTAGTGTGGTTGGGGGTTGGGGCTGCGCTGCGGGGGGGGTATGAGTGATGAAAGTTTGTTTGGCTCGGAAGCGCGGTTTGGCATGGGCGCTGCTCAGGCCGCGGCGCCGCGGGGATCGTGTCAAGGTGGTGAGGCGGGGTTCCTTGGTCACGGAGCTATTCCAGTCCTGATTCATGTAAATAATTGGTTGCACTCTACATACTCACCCATGTCCCATGGTTAAACAATGCTCGGCGATCTGGTGACATTGCTTCAAGACGCGGCTCTGCGGCCGATTAGAATATACTTGAACCCTGCCGGGCGAACCTTTCCAACTTGCAAACCCGCTAGAGAAAAGTCGCGGCTTCAACCACGCAAAACTCAAAAACACGCACGCTAGAGCATACGGGCAGACCTACCGAGTGTCAGGGTCAACGGTGTCGCGGGGCAGACAGCTCTGCCAGAACACGAGCGGCCGCTCCGGTTTGGGCACAGAAGCAACCGCGGCCTCCAGGCCCAGTTGTTCGAGCACGTCGAGAAGGCCGTCAATGTCCTTCTCAAAGTCGTCCGCTGCGAGGTCGCTGGTGCCCGTGCTGGCCATGCCGAACGGGTGATCCATGAGGTTGACTCGGAACTTGGGGGAATCGCCGGGGTAGTACGTGCTGTATCCTGCCGGGGATATGGAGGAGTGCTCCTGCACGGGAGGGATGGGAACCGGGATGCCCAGGCGGTACGCAAGCAGCGTCGCGACGCACGCCTTTCGGACCGCAAGCTCAGTCATTAGTCTTAACATCGGGGGCGCCTTGGAGTTGGTCGCAAATTCGGACGTGAATGCCCACCGCACGCAATGCGGCCAGCCAACGGCGGCGAGGGTGGTCGAGGGGACGAAGATGAGGCGGCCGATGGGGACCAAGGTGGGCTCGGCGTTTGCCCGCCGCGGGAGGAACAGGTCACGCACGTGGGCGCCGTAGTCCAGCAGCAGCTCCACCAGGCCCAGGTTTGCCGCAAAGGCAGCGAGAGACAGCGGCGTCCACCCATTGTTGGTCATGGCCCGGACATCGGCGCCGTTCTCCAGCAGCAGTCGTGCCGTGGTGACCTGGCCGTCGGGCTCGTCCCAGAAGCCGAAGAGACAGGCGTAGTGAAGCGGCGTCCAGCCCCTGGCGTCGAGGGCGTCGACGGCAAGCCCCGAAACTGCGGGGCCACCGCGGAACTCGACGAGTATCCGCACCCGGTCTCCGGAGCTGAAGGTGGCAGCGTGGTGGAGCGCAGTGCGGCCTTGGGAGTCGGGGCTGTTCATGGCGGCCCCGTAATGCAGGAGCACGCGGATGAGAGATGGGGAACCCTCCGGGCTGAGTGGTTTGCACACGTGGCGCAGGGCTGTCTGGCCTCTTATGCTGGAGGGTATTCCTGTGAGGTCCGAGGAAACCGCAATCACGGCATCGATAATGGCTGACTTTCGGACTGGCCCGGCGCAGTCATCGACCAGGGTGGCCTCGGCCAGGAGCGTGATGATCTCGCACACCTTGCTGACGGCGGCCCGGGCCTTGTGTATTGCCCCGTCTCTCTCGCAGCGCCCGATGAACTTCTGGCTCCAAAGGATAACAGAGATGGTCGGAGGAATCACCCTCTCGGCCCAGCTCGCAATGTTAACCCCGTGGTCAATAAACATTTCGAGAATCTGGACAATTTGGCGATGGTTCCAATGGCGGCACAGCATGGGCATGGGATAGTGCGGAGCCAGGCCGCCCGAAACGTAGGAAATCTCGTGGGCGGCACCATGCATGAGCAGGAGCTCTATCTTCTCCATGTCGAGAGGGAAAATGTCGCCGACGCCGGAGCAATGCAGAGCGGCCCCGAGCGGGGAACGTTCCCAGAACTCGGCGGGGACCTCTGTGATGCGGACGTAGAATGCGCCTTGGTAGGTGCTGAGTCTTGTTGGGTCGGCACCACGCTCCAGGAGCAACTTGACTGTCTCGACCGGAACCTCGGCCTGCATGGCCATCAACAGCGGCGTAAAGCCCCGCACCTCGGAACCCCGATGGATGGGGCGGAGGTCCGTAGTATACTGGTTGGGGTCGGCGCCGGCGTCAAGAAGGCAGCGGACGATTTGAGGGTTGCCAGGTTGGAAGCCGGGGAAGAGAGGCATATCGGGAGTGCCCATGGCAAGGTTGATCGGAAAAAGTACTTGGAAGCCACGCTGATGAGGACCCACTGCCTCGGGCCCTGGAGCGTTCACGTCAACACCGCGCTCCAGCAGTAGTCGCACAATTCCCGGCTCATTGGCGACGATGGCGGTGGTGAGCGGCGTGTTGCAGAGGAGACGGCCAGGGAACGGAGGGACGAAGGGCACGGCGAGGACCCAGCTGCATTTCGCGTGGGAATCAATGCGAAAGGCATGGTTCGGCGGCGCCCCGTAGCTGAGGGTGCGTTCCAGGGTCGGGACGATGCCGAAGGTGCAGGCCCAGCGGAGGGCGAGGCAGTCGAAGTCGGAGATGTCGCGCGTGTACAGCAAGTCTATCGTGATGGCGGTGAGGGCGCGGCAAGTGAGGGCCAGATGAAAGAGGTCGGCCTGGTACAAGCGCCGGCAGATGAGAACCAGTAGCTCGGCGGGCAGACTGGTGAACATGCAGCGGTCCGTCGGCCATGTCGCGGGCGCATAGCGGTGGTCGTCCGCACCACTCAGCCAGTGCTTGTAGAGCGCCTTGTACTCCTGGTTTCTCTGCTCCAGGTATCGTGGGAGGAATTTAATGAGCCCCGGTTTGATGGCGTTGCCCGGCATTGCGCAAACAGGATATTGATGTGATGAGTTGAGAGTTCCATGTCGTCGAGTGACGATGCGGTGGGGTTGGATGCCTGTTGCCTGCTGGTGGTTGCCTGCCGAGCCGCTCTCACGTGCTGCAACGTTCAATGACAGAGAGCAGGGAGGCAGGGCAGGGACGGGAATGGCCTGCTCCCCGCCTTGACCAAGTCAGGGGAAAAATAGATAAATGGGTATCAAAGTCTAAGAGCTACGCACCGGTACCAGCAAAGCGCCTACTTTTGCCGTAGATTCTTGGGCTTCCGCTTCTTGAACACGACGGCCGCGCCCTCCCCTGCCACGCTGGAAGGGAGCCCTGACGCACGTTCTTCGGCTGCACCAACACCCAGCCCCGTCTCCTCCTCGTCTGGTTCCTTCTTGATCGGGGGCGATGGCTCCTGTTTCACCGGCTCTCCGCCATCGCCATCGCCACCGCCCTCCGCAGCCTCCTCTTGGATGTCTTCGGTCTTGACCGGGGGAGCCTCACTCTCCTCTTTTTTGGCCGTGACCAGCGGCCCGCTGAGCAGTGCATCCAGTTCGGCGTCCTCCTCGACGGGCATGGTCTTGGAGCCGACCCCCCACTTGCGTGGCTTCTTGAAGAGCCCCTTGATGGCCTCCTCTTGCTCCTTCTCTTCCTCTGTCCGTTCCCTCTCCCGTTTTACACCCGTCGCGCGGCCCTCCGCTGCCGCAAGGTCCTTGTCGTCTGTGCTGTCGCCGGGGTTCGCGATGACCTTGGTCGAAGTGACGGTCCACTCGCCCGCCATTGCCATATTCCCTCGCAGCTCCGTCGGGATGCTGACGCCCAGCTCGGCAAGTTGCTCGAGCTGTTTCTGCCGCTCTGCCTGCGACACCTGCTGTGGTGGTGGTGCGCCGTAGGCTCCGCTGCTGGGCTTCGTGGCCGGCCTCGATGCGCTCGATGCGCCGCCGCTGCTGCCCGAAACAACGCCATTGAGCCGGTCGACTTCTCGCTTCGCCCGCTCCTTCTCGCGCTCTTTCTGGTCGGCGTTGCGGTGCAGGTCGCGCAGGGAGCGCTTGATTGCGCCCTGGTGCTTCGCGGTCGCTTCGTGGTTGGCGCGCTCGAGCCCGGTGTCGCGCACGAAGACGCTGCAGTGCTTGCACCAGTATTTCGGGGTCGACTTCCAGTATTCTGACATTTTGGATGTTGTGGGGAAGAGTGGTCGCAAAATCAAGTGCTGAAGTTCGAAGGTGTGGCAAGAAGCCGATCTGCGGAGCAGCACCCGACGCCAGAGAAATGCCGGTGGAGCCCCTAACCCCACTGAAGCTCGGGCCCTCACACGCTGCACACATTGCTCACCCGCTGTGAAGCTGTTCGGTGATTCTTCCATGCTGCCCTGAACACCAAACATCGACTGAAGAGCCGAAGACAACGATCTCACGGCTTACGCTTTGCTCCATGCGGCAGAGCCTGGTGCCCTCGATATCACCCAGTCCGAGGCCATGGCACCCCCTAGCCTTGCTTGGAAAGGAACCCCTTGATTGCAGTCCAAGACTCGGCCATTGATCACGAAAAAGAAACTTGGACGAATATTCGCAATGTCCTCCATCAGGAGGTTATCTCAATGTCCGTCAATGTACGGATCTGTTTTTACCTCACTCCCCGATTAATCCCAGAAGCCATGAAGCAACCTTGCTTCCCATCCCCAGCCACTCCCGGAGAGCACCAACCCATCGAATTCTCAAGGAAAGACAACGCACATAGCCTCCAACGCCCCCAACCGGCCCTATCATCGATGGGGCTCTAGAACCAAACCATCCCAGCCACACCCAACGCCACCATCACCACGACTCCGACTCTACCACCGATACCACCCGCAGCCCCATTCACCAACGGCGCGCCAGTCGGCACCACACCAGAACCCGAGGTGACGACCGTCTCCTGCGCGCCAGGCACGCTCGCCTCTGGGCCAGGCGTGACCTGGACCTGCCCATCCGAGATCTGCGACGCGGGCGGGAAGCTGACCACCGGCGTGGGAGTGGTGCCAGCAACAGCCGGAGGCGTACACGGGGTCGTGTGGCCCTGGACCTGGCCTGCGATGGAAAACAGTGTCAGCTCAGCTCAGCTCAGTTCAGTTTCCCCCGGGGAAAAAAATGGGGTAGAAGAACGCGGGAGGGAACTGGAGGGAAAAACGCACCGTCGCCGATCTGGCAGATGTGGATGAGCGTTGTGGTCGTGATGACCTGCGGCTGGCCGTCGCTCAGCGGCATGACCACGGTGGTGGTGACCACCTCGGAGCCGACAACGGTCTGCCCGGCCGGGGACTGAGTGTCCTGCGCCTTGCCACCATCCCCGCACGGCAGCATGACGACGTCGACGGGCGAGCATTGCTCGGCCGACCAGCGGTCGTACAGGTTGTAGAAGGTGCCGGACGCGCACTGCCAAAAGGTGGCCGAGTCGCCGAGGGCGAGCGAGCCGTTGGCGCAGGCCGAGAAGCCCGCCGTGATGAGCGCGCCGGCCTGCGGGGGGTTGTCGAACTGGAATTGGTAGTTGGACGCGATGTAGCCCGTGCGCGCGTGGTCGTCGGTCAGGACGCCGTCGGCCAGCTGGACGACCAGGGTGCCGTCGCCGGAGCAGGCCGCGCGAGTCTGTGTTGGTTGTTGGGCTGGTTAGCATCGGTCCGTGTCATCGGGGGGGGGGGTTGTTGTGTGATGTGGAACCCGCGAATTGGTTCTCCGGCGCGGGTCTGCCAAGCACCGACCGGGCTGCTCCTCCGATGGGGCCGGAGCTGCAACATGTCGGTCGGGTTGGAGGGGGTGGAAGGGTGCCTTACCTCGAGATCCAACTCCTTCTTGGCCTTGTCCGTCAGCGGGACGATGGTGATCTCAAACATCCCGTTGGAGTTGGCCTCGCAGCCAGAGGGGTGGTCGCCCTTGGGCGCGATCTTGTCGGTCACGCCCTGCGCGACGGCGAGGGCCGCCATCGCCAGGACGGCGAAGAACTGGAGCTTCATGGTGAAGCTTACTTGGTTGGGATTTGTCTTTTTTTTTTTTCCTGCAGAGCAGCGAGCATCGTCAGCAATCGCGATCGCGGTTCCGGCAAGGCACTGGTTTGGGCAAGGGGGAACGTTACCTGCGTCGACGGAAAGGCGCACCAGCGAAGGCAAGCGTCACCTTGTGGGAGTGATGTGCTGGCGGTTTTGTTCCAGCAAGATCGAGGATGCGTGTGGAAGAAGTGCAGAGGAGGAGGAGGAGAGAGCCGCAGGAAAGAAAAGGTTCACCTCGTGGCATGCGGGTCCGCCTCCGCGTCATTGGCCGCCTGTGTACGACCCGGTTCATCTTTGTCGTCGTTATGAGACGGAGCCTCACCGGTGTCGCCGGCCTACTCTTCGATCGCCGTACTCTTCGATCGCCGGCCGGATGGGTGCCTCCGAAAAGCCGGCATGCACCTGCATGCATCCACCCGCCGATGACCCCTGCATCCCGGGCCGGCTGCAGGTGCAGACGTCGGATGACGTCCGGTTCGTGGTACCTGGAAACCAGCAGTCCACGGCAGGGAACCAGACAAGAAGAGCATCAGGTATGTTTGGTGCCCAATGGTGGCAGCCAGTTGCAGCCATGGCCAAGCCCATTCAGGGGCCGCAGAGAAGACAGGATTTCTTTGTGCCAGACCGACAGTCGTCTGATGGAGGATCTCCGGCCTGGATCCCCGCCGTGTCGGATATCAGTTCCGGGAGCGTGCATCCTTGTCTCGGTGATCAAAAAAACAGGAAGAAAATTATACGTGGCAGAGAGGGGGCCCTTGACTCACTCATTTGATACCAGCAGCCCGGTTGACAATGACACTCCTTCGGCAGCAATTGCCAGATCTTACGTGGTAGTTACTGCATGGTACAAGGGGTTGCACAAACCACCGGTCGAGCTGGTCCCTGTGCTGGGCATGGATACCCAACCCTTCCGCCATGCAATGACCGGGACTTGGAGTGCGCTGGACAAATAGACGGAGAAGCTCAAAGCCACCGACCGTGCTAGGAAAGCTCCAATAACGCTGCGTCAGGGGTTGCTGCGTCAGGGGTTGCTGCGTCAGGGGTAGCTGCGTCAGTTTTTGCGTCTGCACACGTCACGTATCTGGCAGCAAAGATCTGCTTCAGATGCGGCATCTCGGTTCACGAGCGACAACTTGATGAGATGGGGGGCACTGCCAACTAGGGTGCAGGTAGATCTGGAATGCCAGCTCCGGCATATACCCAGGCCCCTGCATCCAGTCTTGTCCTCCAGTTTACCTTACCAACTACATCAGGGTAGAAGCAACGGCTTAGAAGGCAAGCACGAGTGCCAACTCCAGACCACAAGTCAAGTAGCCAGCACTGCCATGCATCACTGGCATAGATCATAGCCGAGCGACTTTATATAACCTGCGCCTTTCGACCGCATACAAAATCCAGATTTCCTGCTCACGGGACAAGAAGTTGATCCGCCCCGGTGCAAAGCAGCGATTCACAGGTCGACACCGTCTCACACGGCAGGCCTTGGAAGATCAACAAGTTTATATGCTCTATGCTCTATGCTCGCTAACAACGCCCGCTCGCAGACAAAAGTATGCCCGGTGCAACCAAAACAAACCGCAAAATCCCCAAACAGAAAACACCATTCACTTCATGATGCAGTGAATCAGAGCGTCAGTCATGAAACGGACCCCGAAAATGCTACTCTAGCCATGAACCACCCCCGACAACACCTCCCTAGTTTCCCACCGCCGTGTCTACTGGTGCTGCGGCTGCTGCGGCGGGTAATACGGCTGTCCTGGCACCGGCGTGGCGTGTGGGCTGTAGGCTTGCTGCTGCTGCTGCTGGTACTGGGACGGGTCCGGATACGCCGCATACGGCGCCGGCTGCTGCTGCTGCTGCTGCTGTTGCTGGGGAGGGTAGGCGGCAGCCTGTTGCGCGTAGGCATCAGGCTGCTGCTGCTGCTGCTGTTGCGGCTGCGGAGGGTACGCCGGGGCCTGCTGTTGCTGCTGGTGGATCTCGTGCGGCGGGTACATCTGCGACTGGTACTGCTGTTGGTCGGTGTACTGCGGGTGGGCGGGCTGGCCGGTCGCCTGCGCGGCCAGCATCGGGGTGCCCTGCGCCTTCATCTCGACCGTGGCATTGTCGGCCGAGGGCTTCTTGTTCTCCTGGTGCCACAGGCGGAAGGTGTGGCCGTGGAAGACGAGCGTTGCGACGAAGAGGAGCCTGGAGGGGAGAGCATCAGGGTTAGCGGACTTGGTTCGGTTCTGGCCAACTTCCTCGCAACGATCTCCAGGGGAGGACATACCATTCCAGAGCGCTCACACCGGCAACGGCGCTCATCAGCGCCAGGCCCAGGGCGTCCGCAACAGCCGCGCGCTTGGAGATGGTGCAGTGGTTGCTGCTGACGGAGCTGCCATCGTTGTAGCAGCTCTCAATGTTGACAGGCGTATTGAAGCTTGCGCGGAGCTGCGCGTTGGCGCCCAGGGAGGCCAACCAGAAGAGGGCCATCAGGAAATCCAGAGACAAAATGGCCCAAATATTGTAAGCCCCCTGGGCCGAGGTCACCTTCTCTGAGATGAGCACATAGCCGACGACAATCCAAGTGAATACGCACTGTCAATGCGTGGGTCAGCTCCTGGGTCACGTTGGGCTAGACTGGGGAACATGGACTTACGCAAGCCACGGCGAAGCCGTTGGCACCCATGGCGTGCCCATGGATGAGGAAGCCAGCCATGCCGAGAATTATGATGCTCAACAAGATCTGGACACCGCGCACCGCCACCACCCAGACAGGAGTCTGCTGGATGTACTGCTCCTTCTCAGCGTGCGCAACTGCTGCAGGAGCAATATACGGCTGCTGTGGGACGGCGGCGTCGGCCATTGCGAGCGTTGATCGACCTGGTGGCCGCGAGAAGACGCAACGTGCTGGTGGAGAGGACGTGAGGAACTTTAGGTGTGGCTGTCTGGCAGAAAGGAAGCGGGGGGCCGGCGTCTTTTACGAAGGACATCTGAAGGCTAGTGGCACTGCAACCCCTTCGCGGGGGTGGCCCTCTCCTCCACAGCAGAGCCTCATGGCCAACCCCGGCCCTGGAGGCAAGGCAGAATCCTCTCCGAAAGATGGTTTTAAAATCCACAGGGGGAATGGCGTCCTGCTAGCGCCCTCAGCCGCACTCTCGATGTGACAGCAGCAGCCGAGACACGGAGAATCAGCGGCTGTTCACCGGCTGTTGTCCCTGCTCCCTCGCTCTGCATTACTCGTCTGCTCGTGCAACATTGGCGTCTAACTATATTTTCTGCTGAGGCCAGACCCAACTCTTCTCCTTCTTCTCGCCGTCCAGATGCCCGTTTTTGTCAGACACAAACACCACCGTCGCGGCCTCGGTCCAGAACGCGGTCCAAGCCGCCCCAGCTCAACGACCATGCAAATACCGGTCTTGGCGGCAGGGGTAAGCGAATACTCTCCCCAAGGAAGCTCGCGTGGTGCCACGCTCGGGATTCCCATTGGCGACAGTCCCGAGACACAACAGCCGCAGCGCAGCGCGACATCCATGCGGCTTCCCACCTTGTCTTTTCCAGTTCGACAGTCATTCGTGTGTCTCTGAGATCTCGGGATGGAGTGGCTTGGATTCTCCCACCGTCATGGTTTCTCGAACCATGGGGGAGACTGCCCACTAACCCAGGGCTTGGGCCACCACTGGCATCAAAACCAGCTTGGCGTGCTGCGGCTCAAGGAGGGGGTATTCTCCAGACCCGAACAAGTATAAAGTTCGTGTTGCCCGCCTTGGCAAGTGCCCTGCAGCCACATCGGGCACCCATCACGATGCCAACCCAACCGTTACACGCGGCCCGGTATGCCGGGATCTCCCGTAGCTGGATCGGTTTGAACCCAAACTTAAGATATTCCCAAATTCCGTGCCGACAGCCAAGCTTGGCTTTTCAGTAAGGATCAGCACGGATTGTGTTCAGTTGCTGTTGGAGATCTAACCTTTAGGATAGGTTGACAAATAACCCTAGGCACCACTTGGTCATTCTACAATACTTCGTATACCCATTCAATGTCTGATAACGTACCTGAGGCACAAGCAGCTGCCCAGAAACTTGGAGGAAATGAGCGGGCATGGCGGCCGAAACTATCCGGCAGTTAACGAATTTTCTGACTAGTAATAAGTGAACGAACAAATCACCCAGACAAACGGGGATCACGCGTCTGGTCGCGATGGCATGGTACCATTACTCGGTATTTATATTGCCATAAGAAGTCCGAACATTTATTAGCGTAACAGCTACCTTGGCTAGTATCCAAGTTCTCCCCTTTTTATACTGATAGTACCATCACTCCAAGGCAAACCCATTTAACACTTGGAGTTTACCATCACTTCGAGCACAAAAACATCGTTGCCGTATAAGGAAAATGGTACCCGACCTACAGCCCCCCTAGCTCGGTGTGGAAGCGACCGGCCCCCTGTTTCACCAGCTCTTGAAGTTAGTTCCGCCTTGCTTGACATGTAGACCTACCGAGGGACGCAAATAGTACCCCTTGCTGGAGAGAAAAAAACATTACTTTCTGTCGTCTGTCTGTTGGGCACTCCGTAGTACTCATGCCATTTCCACCCCAACATCCATTTCGGTTGGCTCTTGTGAATGACAAATAACACACCTTCCCCAGCTCCTTACCCTTTCATTGACGCCTAACATAGCACGTCCCCGGACTTGCCACGGTAGACTGCTGGACTCGACTGGCCAGCGCTCACTATTTCACAGGAATAATCTCGCTGATCTCGGGCTTATATCTATCCAACCGGAAACCAAAAAAAGATGACATTGCGGCTGCGGTACTTAGCGGGCTGCATACTCGAGCTGTATATTGTGCTCTCTTGGTCAGTGGGCATCATTGCCAAGGCTATGGAGCCGCAGAACGATGGTTGGTATCTTCCAACAGTTGCTCCCTGGTAAGGAGGCATGAGTGCGCCGTTAGTGTTTGGGCATGGTTTTCAAGGGTGACATTGGTTTCTCACATGCATGAAGTTGACGGTGCGGTGGCCAGAGTACACTAGGTTAGCGAGACGAGAAAAAAATATACAGATTTCTTCGTCGTTCCTGAATCACTACTAGGAGCGCTTTGGCTTGGGAGCGAATTTTGTTTGGCACGAGATGACGAGTGGGACGACATGGAGACTTTGGAGAGAGCCTCTGAGGCTTGGTTTTAGGGAGTCATTCTTGGTTTCAGTCCTGTCCCACGAAGGACTGCTGGAGTTGATCTTGCTTCAAGAACCGGGACGAGGCCCAATAGGAACTTTGGCCGTGTTAATTTTATTTCTGCATCTTCTCACAAATATCACATTCTTCAGAACTTGAATCAGCTCTGACAATCCCAGAACTCGGTCACGAATCAGGGTAGTAGCCATCTTGAGTCCCAACGCGGGCGGGGCTGGAGGATTTGACAGCGGCAAAACACCCAATCACACCATGACATTTAACCATGTGCGCCGCAGCTCCCGGATACCAGCCCCCTGTCAAGTGAAGCGTGCTTGGCTGCGACGGAGACAGGCAGGCCTGCTCCTTCCAAAGTTCCAAGTCGCAACCACGTGCTGTTGGTCTGCCTTTGGGAAGGAGGTCACGGAGATGTATAAGTCGCCTCATTTCCGTCATTCCTCAGCTTGACCGTCGGACCAAGTCACCAAGACGACTTCGACACTGCCAAGATGGTGTCCTTCAAGCGGCTCGTGCTGGTGGGCTTTGCCTCCCATGCCGCCTCCAAGTCCATCAAACGCACCACTGCCCCGGCAACCTCCGTCTCCTGCAATGGGCAGGCCTACACGTACGACGGACTCGCGGGCTTTGGCTCCGTGAAGTCAGACGCGCGGGATCAATATGGCGACACCATCAGCATCGGCTCGTCCATGGCCATCAAGGGCTGGAAAAAGACGGGCGAGACCTACACGGGCACGATGTACGGCCTCCCGGATCGCGGTTGGAACACGAATGGAACCCAGAACACGATCCCCCGTGTTCATGTGTTTGAGATCAGCTTTAGCGAAACAGAGGCGACTGTTGCGAAGCCGGCTAGCCCAAACGTCAAATTCACGTACCAGAAGACAATTCTCCTATCCGGGCCTGACGGCAAGCCCATGACCGGCCTCGACCCTGATTTCACGGGTGGCCTGACTTACCCTGGGTTTCCGACGATGCCGGCAGCGACCTACCCCGGCGATGGATTTGGCGGCTCCGGCGCGGGCGACAAGCGCATCTCCATCGATGCCGAAGGCCTGGTGGGCGAATCGGACGGCAGTTTCTGGATCAGCGACGAGTACGGGCCGTTTATCTACCGTTTCAACCAGCAGGGCCAGGTCGTGGCCGCCATTCAGCCCCCGGATGCTCTCCTGCCAGTGCGCAACGGCCAGACCAGCTACAACAGCAACACTCCTCCCATCTACAACAGCAGCATGGTCCCAAGCCCCGAGGACCCCGAACACGGCCGCCAGAACAACCAGGGCTTTGAGGGCCTCACCATGAGCGCCGATGGCAAGTCCCTCTGGGTGATGCTGCAGTCGGCCGCTCAGCAGGACGGCGGTGACTCGTCCTCCAAGCGACGCAACACCCGCCTGCTCAAGTACGCGCTCAACCGGCAGGAGAAGGACGTTGAGATCACGTACGAGGCCGAGTACGTCGTGCCGCTGCCCACCTTTGTGAACGGCGAGGGCAAAACGCGCGTCGCCGCGCAGTCGGAAATCCACTACATCTCCGACACCCAGCTCATGGTTCTGGCCCGCGACTCGAGCGTCGGCCGGGGGCAGGAGGATCCGCTGTCCCGGTACCGCCACGTCGATATTGTCGACATCTCGGGTGCGACCAACATCAAGGGGCCCAAGTTTGACGACATTCAGAACGGAAACATCACTGTGGGGGGGATCGAAGATCCTTGTGAGTCTATAGGTCGCGTGTTTATGATCAGGAATATGTTCACTGACGTCTTTCGTAGCCGACACCCTTGTTGCTGGGATCACCCCGGCCGAGCTGTGCGAATTTGTCGACTACAACATCAACACGGAGCTCAACAAGTTCGTCACGGAAGAGGGCGATGTTGTACACAACGGCGCGCCCGTCGACTTTGGCCTCCTCAACGAGAAGTGGGAGGCCCTCGCCCTGGTGCCCGTCATCACCGAGGGCAAGAGCAAGAGAAAGGGCTGCGGCGGGAAGGGCGGGGACGAGTACTTCCTCATTACGCTCTCGGACAACGACTTCATTACCAACGACGGATACACCGACTTTGGCAAGATTCACTTTGTTGATGACTCTGCCACGGTTCCGTTCCTCAACAGCCAGGCGTTGGTTTTCAAGGTCACCCTGCCCAAGGGCAGCAAGCCGCTTGTTGCGTAAGGCGTCTAGACTGTTCGATACGAAGTAGTTCAATAATATCACTAGTTAATTCTTCGCAACCCCCTGACAATAATCGTCCCGCAAAGTGTCCGGGCGTCTGAGAAATAGGGGGTAGTTTTAATACTTAGCCCCTGACAAAGCTTCTTGTCAACCCATCACTCGGCGAACTTGCCACTGATAGCCTCCACCCACTTGTCGACAGTAGTAGCCTCCTGACCACCATACTTCAGAATATTGGCCACCGCCTCCTCGCGTTCCCTGGCGTCCGGCACGTCACGCCCCTCGGCACTATCCTTGAAAGCCCGAACCAGGAACCGCGCCCCAGCCTCCGGCAGCCCATTCCCCATGACGAACTTCACCGCCTCCTCATCGTCCGCAAAGCCCTCAACCTCGAGCTCCTTCCCCAGCGCCTTGCCAACGGCCTTGAGAACCTCCCCCTGCGGAACAAGCTGCGGCCCATACAGCGTAACCACCCCCTTGGCCCCCTGCGCACCTTTAACCAACAGATTCCCGCAAACCCGCCCAATATCCTCCGGCACAACAAAATCAAAAGGCGCCCCGGGATACGGCATTCTCACCACGCCCCCCTTCGCAACCTGCTCCCTATACTGCAGCAAGTTCGTAGCGAAATACCCCGGCCTGACAGCAACATACCCCCCAGCACCAAAAACCTCCTCCAGCACCATCTCGACGCGCGCATGCTGCCACGAGATGAACTCGGCGGGCTGAACGTCCCGCGCCTCCCCGCGGATCCCGGAGCTGGACAGGAAAACGACGAACTCGACACCCGCGTCCTTCAGGGCTGTCACGGCGCCCGCCATGTTGTCGGCCGTGCCAAAGGTCAGGTAGATGAAGGCGTGCTTGGCGGCTGTGGCGGTCACGGCCGCGCGGACGCTGGCGGGGTCGGTGAGGTCGGCTTGGACGCGGGTGAAGGCGGTTGGGTGGGGGCCGGTGAGGGCCGGGATGGGCTTGGAGGGGTCGCGCATGGCGAGGGAGACGCGGGCGCCGGTGAGGTGGGCGGTTAGGGCGGTGGAGGAGCCGACGCCGCCTGTGGGGCCGAAGACGATGACGTTGGGGGGGGACATTGTGGTGTGGGTGGTGGAGGAGTGGGATGTGTGTGGATGGGATGTGGTGGTGGTTGGTGGGATGTGTGCGGTTCGATTTGTTCAGGGGCGAAGGGGTGTTGGGTGATGGGTGGAGGTGACTGTTTCTGGTTTTGTGTAATGGGTGGTCGTGCCAAGGGACGGGTATATATACTTCTGACTTTGTCTTTCGCAACTTGCAGTCAGGTCGTACAACCTAATTGAGCCTTTTGAGGTCCGCTCCCGGGGCGGACATCTCGTCATCCTCCTTGTCCGGGCTGACAAATCTTGGCGTGGTATTCGTCATTCGGGGCTGAGGCTAAGTACACTTGGGGTGGTTCCATCATGTTGCATTCGTCATTAAGCTTCACCTCGCGCGCTCGCGTGCTGTGTTTGCGGCCGAATCCATCGGCTTGCATTCCATCGGCAGACGCCAGACCCGACGGCCGAGCCGCTGTCCAGGGAATGGAGCACTTGTTGGTCGCCAGCGCCAACAAGGGTTGTCATTCCTGGCTGCTGACCCCTGAACGTTGAAACCAAGTCCGAGCATGTGCGAGCTGACCAGTCGGGCTCCTAGTGCGGTGGGGGCTAAAAACCACCCAACGATCCTCCAGGCACCAGCAATGTTGATATTCGCAGGTTTTGAAACTCTCCGCTGAGGAAAACATCTCCCGTTTCCCAGCCTCTCGCTGTTGAAGGAGTGTCGAACAGCGAACCGCGAGCAACAGCGAGCTCGCCATCATGGACACCACCACCGTGTTGGGGGCGCTCAGGCCCCCGGCCCTCACCGCTCGCAGTCTCGAGCCCTGACGGCCATGCCCATCACCGCCATCGCCATAGCTGCCGTCGTCGCCCTCCTCGTCCTTCACGCCGTCGGACCCCGCGTCGACCCGCGTGAGCCTCCCGTCGTGAAGTCGCGCGTGCCCTTTCTCGGACACATCATTGGCATGTTCCAGCAGCAAGCAGGATACCACATCACTTTGCAGCGTGCGACGCGCAAGCCCATCGCCACACTCCCCATGCTTTCAGGGAAAATGTACGCCGTCTGGGACCCCTATCTCATAACCGCCGGCCTGCGAAGCAAGTCCCTAAGTTCAACACCCCACATCCTCGAAGCCACCCCCGCCGCATGCCAACTCAGCCCGCACGCCGCCAACCTGCTCCGCAGCCCGGAGGGCCCTCCGCTCGTGGAACACATGATGCAGCAGGTGATCCCAGCCAGCCTCAAGGGCCCCAGCATCCAACGCCTCAACCAAACCGCCCTGACCGCCCTCGCGGCCGACCTCACCGCCCTCGCGCCCTCCAGCACAACCCCGGCCCCCATCCCCAACGCCTGGCTCTGGCTCCGCCACCTCCTCACCACCGCAACCGGCCAAGCAATCTACGGCGCGCACGACCCCTTCGCCGCCAACCCCCCCGTCGAAGACGCCCTCTGGGACCTGGAAAAGAACCTCCTCAAACTAACCCTCAACCTGCCGCGCTTCCTCGCCCCGCTCGGCCACAGCGCACGAAAGGTCCTCTTCGACGCGCTGACGCCGTATTATTCCTCCCGCAAGGACACCGACGCCTCCACATCGGCCTTTGTCCGCGACCGCGCGACGACGCTGCGCGGCGCGGGGTTCCCGGACGGAGATGTCGCGCGGCTGGAGATGATGCTGCCGTTTGCGGCGCTGGCGAATACAGTGCCGTCTCTGTTTTGGCTGCTCGCGTACGTGTTTTCTAGTCCGGCCGAGTTGGTGGAGAGGTTGAGGAAAGAGGTGGAGGGGTTGGTCACGAAGCGTGATGGGGAAGGGGAGGTCACGCTGGTGATGACCGGGTCGGTGATTGAGGAGCGGTGTCCGCTGCTGATGAGTTGCTATCGCGAGATGCAGCGCAAGACGGTGCATCAGGTTAGTACGCGGACGGCGGTGGAGGATACGGTGCTCAAGAGCCGGGATGGGAGGGAGTATCTGCTGAAGAAGGGGAATGTGGTGCAGTTGGTTATTGGGGCGGGGCACAATATGGAGGAGTACTGGGGGGAGGACGTGGACGAGTTTAAGCCGGAGCGTTTCCTCGGCAGCCGGAAGGCGGACGGTGAGGATGGGCCTGGAAGTTCCAAGGCCATGCGAGCCGCTTTCCAGCCTTTCGGGGGCGGTCTGCATCTGTGTCCGGGGCGGAACTTTGCCTTGGCCGAGATGATGGCGGTCATGGCAACGTTGCTGCTAGGGTACGAGGTCGAACCCACGAATGAGCTGCCTGCCTTCTCTACACGGTCGGTTATCGATGCTGTTACAAAGCCCGCCAAGCACGGCGAGGGGTTTGGCGTGAGCATCCGGAGGCGGGAGGGGTGGGAAGGCGTGCGGTGGGCTTACGAGTTGTAAGGGGTCCTATGGAGGGAGGGCATCCATAAACAAGGTAGTTAATCTGGCCCCTCGATACCCTGACCGCCCTCTATTAGGAAGACTGTTTGGTGGGATCTGGGCAGAGGGAGTGCGATTGATGGTGGTTGTCTTTAAGTTACGCGATTTCTGCCCTCCATCTGGTGCCGGCATCTACAGTCCACCCCTTGTTTGTTCGTTAGAGGCTGAGTCAAGGAGAAGACAAAAAGAAATAGGATTGCTCTTGTCCCCTTTCCCTGTACGTTTCTCTTTCTTTTCCTTCTCTTTATTTTTACTTTTCTTCTTTTTCCCTCTATTTTTCTTCTCTCTATTCCCCTTTCTTTTTCCTTTCATTTTAGAGTTAGGGACAAATGCCATGAGTTCCGTATTAACAAACAAGGGCTGAACTGTACCAGAAACGCGAGCAATCCGAAGGCTTGCGAATGAAATCGGTCAGTATTTTCTTAGCGCGCTGAGGAATCAGAGTTGACTTCTGCCCTCGGGATTGTTTGTGTCAGGGTGAAGCTTTTCGATCTAGAGGCCACTCACAATCGGGAACACAGGAGCATTCTCGCCCCCGGTTGTCAATGACTACTTTGCTCTCCAATGGCGCTGATGTAGTCAACTTCGCTCCCTCGTCATTCTTACGATCCAGTTCCAGGCGAGCATCGGCTTTGGTGGTCAACGTCATAGCACTCGACTGATTGATCCTCAACTGGGCCGAGTAGGATCCCAGGCACATGGTTTGTACCTGGACACGGTAAAAGATCGACTACTTTGTAGGGATGGGGATTTGTAGTTAATTATCGTAGCTCAACTAATAGCTACAAATTCCTCCAAGATGCCCCTTGCTAACTCCTTGATCATTGCCAACCTAGCCGTCTATGATACTCAGAAGATAGTTTCGGCGTGAGCAACCTTGAACACTCACCCCATTCTTATGAGCTTTCATTCATTCCCACCACTTTGTTGGTTCGCCAACCTGTCCTGCGACCTGTGCTGTCAAAGACGCATGTCAAGAACCTCTGGCACCCTCGTCCATCTCGCCCCTTTTGTCCATCTCGTCCCCCTCCTCACTCTTGTCACTCTCGTCACCCTCATCACTCTCGTCCCACCCATCACTCTCGTTCATGTTGTTCCCCTCGTCACCCTGGTCGCTGTCAGCAACCTCTCCGTCACTCTCGTCCGCGTCAGTCTCATCATCCAGGTGTGGCTCCGCAAACTCGAGCAGCACATTGACCATAAGAGCCCTGGGCTCGGCGCCGATAATAGGCATCCAGTTGAGTTCCGGCAAGGGATGGCACATCCAGAAGTAGTCCTTCTCAACTGTCGCGTGGCTGAGGCCTGTGTGCGTGTCTTTCGGCTCGACATAGTAAAAGAGTCCTTCTCGGCAGCCCAAAAACCAGGGATCGGGGTCAAACGGAATTGTCCACCGGTCATTGAGTCTGTACATGCGAAGACAGTAAGACCGGAATGCTGGCGAAACGGTCGAGCAGGTCACCCAAGTGCCGTAGTCCACGTGGTCCAGGATCTTGCAGTAAACTTCCGGAGGCAGAATGCCGTTCGATTTGGCTGCGCAGCGTCGTTGTGCAGCAACCTCCAGGAACGTGATGAGCGCTCCGAAGCCCGGGCTAAACTGTGATTTTGATCGCTTTGCCTGCTGCCTTCCTTCGTTGGAAGTAAACAGGTAACTCTGCCCGGCCCATTCCTCTGTAACTTCCTCTTCGCTCGGGAACGCGAGCTTAAGAGGGTGAGAGGCGCTGACAAATGGGTGCTTTTGGCTGTTGGGATCTGCCGATGTTGATACCTCGGCAAGGATGACCTCGAAGAGGGACATGGCGATGAGTTGGAAGTTGGAGCGCCCCTGTTGCAGGCCCCAACCGACCGCCTCGGTAACGGCTGCGCCGTCAACCACCAGCACCAAACTGATGAGCACTCCATCAAACCAGTACATGCTCTCCTGCGGAGAAACCCCTGGCAGCTCCCCTGGCAGGTGAAACATTGTTCCAAATTCTAGCAGTGGAGCGCTCGATCCAGCCCACTCCCGGTCGAAGTATCCATTGTCCGGGAGCTCCCGCTCCGGATTGATGTGGGCGCATACACCGTATGTATCCCGCATGCAAGTCCGAGGGTGACAAAGACCTTCAGGTAAAGAGAGGAACTTGGCTTTGCCAGACGCAATCCACAGCCTCGCAAAGGATAACTCCCGAACCTGAAAGGAGTGCGCCGCCCACTCCCTTCCAAATTGACGGATCACGAAGTCGAATGTGTGGTTGACTTCGGCCAACACGCGCATCAGTAACCGCGTCCGAACATCCCCAACTTCGATCTTTGGGTCCACGGTGCGCGAAGCGTAGCCGATTTCGTGGACAGGCTCAGGAAGCTCCAAGGCCGGGGACGCAATGTGGCTCGCATCGCAGGCCCCTGAATAGACCGGGTTTTCCAGATCGGCGCTGTTGACGGCTGCGAGGAGGGAAACGTTGGCTGTCCGCGGGATGTTTCCAAGCTTGAAGTGTGCGCCGTAGTCCACGGTGAACACCTCGCTGTCAAGATTCACAATGTAGGTGGCATCGGACGGGAGTCTGTCCACGCGCGGGAACGGCGACGGCGGGTGGAGGAACTCATGTCGCTGGCTGGGGATCGGGAATACGTAGCGATCGAAGTACGCTTGCCTCGCCGCGTATTCCGCTCTCATCTCCCCGAGCCACTCTATACATGAATGTTAGCTGGAGCCAGCGGGTTTGTCGGGGACACTCGCCTCGATAGCCCTTCTCATCTGTGGGAAAGCTATCCACTGTCTCGTCTGGGCCATGACCTTCATCGTCATCCCAGTCATGGGTGCCAGGATGATAGTCGATATAGTATCGCCCGTTGTACCGTACGATTGGGATTGTCATGGCTGCGTCAATGGCTGAGTTGTTGTTGAAAAGTGGTCCGGAGAGGGAATAAAAACCTGAAAACAAAATGGAATTTTTGGCACCTTCTGTGTTTCCAGTGGCTTCTTGTGCATCAGGTGACTCAGGCATCAATTCAATGCCGGCCTGGCACTGCTGGCATGCTCTGGGAGTTGCGGGAAGGAGCCGTCCACAACTTCTTTTCGTGGTGCTCAAACCACCTCGGGACTTAGCTCTGCTTGAACGTTCTCGCTCCTTCCCCCGCTGTTTAGTTGATCCACTTCAGGTTCAATGTAAAAGTCAGATAAAAAACAACACAAGCGGCGTTTGTGCTGGCTGAAGGAAAGTTCAAATTTCCGGTTTACTTGCACGACTCCGCACAACCACGTTCCTCGAGTTGCCGGTGACCTTGACCCAAAGAAACTCCAGACTCCAAGAACCCCGACATCACTCAAGAATCGAAGCCCTCCACCCTTCCACCGTGTGGCTACCGTGCCCTTCAACACTCGACAACACCAACGGCGAGCCGATAAAATGGGGCAGCTGCGACGGCGACCCATCCGAGATAGGCGAGATCGGGCTTGGGCTGCCCGGGGCGGTTCCGGCGCCTCTGGCAGGGGAGGAGACGGCCTTCTGGTCGGCAGGAAGCTTCTGTGCGCCCTCCTTGGCCGGAAGCTCCGGAACAACCGGTGCCGCGTCCAACTCAAACGCCTGGGGCTCGCGTGCCGCAGGGCGCGGCTGGGGAATGACGGATTCGGCTGGGAGTTCCTGCTTCGCTGTGGCGGCTCTGGTGGCTTGGAGAGTGGGAGTGGCGTCAGTTCTGGCTTTTGCCCGGGTTCCAATCTGCCTGTGTTGCCCGAGGTGCTGGCGTCATTGCCGGGAGGTTTGCCAGTCGCGTTTACAGCACCCGAGCCCCCACCAGCCCTCCTCCGACGTCTCCTCAGATACACGATGACAAGTACCAAGATGGCAGTAAAGGCGACAGCACAGACTGCAATACCCACTATGGTGCCCGTCGGGAGCGGTGCTTTTCCAAGCGGAGCAGAAGTTCCGCTTGGGGCGGGAGCTGTGGTGGCGGACACGTCGGTGTTGGTGGTCAGGGGGAGGTCACTGGGATGCCACACCAGCTGAACCGCAGGGGCAATTGTTCCCGCTTGGCTTTCGGCTTGGGTTGTGATCGTCGACTCCAGAGATATCGTCCAAGTTGTACTGCTCCATGATATTGTCTCCGGTCCAAGCCAGGACGCCTCTGTTCTTGTCGAAGTCAGTGTGAGCACCGAGGTGATCACACTTGTCCCGACTGCGACTGTGCGGGTTTCTTCGTCTCCACCTGTGCCACAGGCCCGGTAAATAAGCTCTCCCTCAAGCATCGTCAATATGCATTGTGGCCCGAAGCTATAGGTGGCAACGGCCAGTCCGTAGGTAAAGGTGAACCCCCTGAAGTTTTTTTTTTGCAATCAGTATTAAGGTATCTCGAAGAAGAAACGTGCCGGACCTACGTAGGACAGCAAAAGGTGCCAGTCTCCTCGTGTGAGAGTCTCCGAATCATTTCGATGTCATTGAGACTGTCCGTCGTGTTGGCCGTCACAATCGTAGCCGTTGTCCAACCAGCTGGGCAGAACAATCCAGGCGAGTGAAACGCCCAGGATCCAAATGGGGCATCGCCAGGCATGCATCTCCAATCCCTTCCCCCTCTTCCACCACCAGCAACCAGAAGTCGGAACCGCCCCCGGCACACTCCACCCACAAACAAACCTGACAAACCACCACAACACAACCACCCGACCACGAACCACACACTCCAAAATGTCCACCACCCCACGCCCAACCTTCTTCCTCAACCTCCCCACCACCTCCCTCCCCACCGCAACAGCCTTCTACACGGCCCTCTCCTTCACCC
Source organism: Parachaetomium inaequale (assembly GCA_033296685.1). Classification (NCBI taxonomy): domain Eukaryota; kingdom Fungi; phylum Ascomycota; class Sordariomycetes; order Sordariales; family Chaetomiaceae; genus Parachaetomium; species Parachaetomium inaequale. Next base: position 32,750 of record MU854491.1, on the reverse strand, counting down.
CCGTCCAAGCCTGGTCCGACGCCCAGACCGCCGCCTTCCTCCTCCCGGCCCCGAACCAGGCCGTCGCGCTGATGGTGCACACCCACGACCGCTTCGCGCAGTTCACGCGCCCCGGCACTGCCATCGCCGACGCGCGGGCTTCGAGCCAGGCGCTGTTTTCCATCATGTGCAAGGATAAAGAGGGGGTGGATGGGTGGTTGGAGAGGGTGGAGAGGGCCGGGGGGAAGAGGGATCCGTATGTAATGGAGGGTTACGGGGAGGGGATGGGGATGTATGTGTGGAGTTGGGAGGACTTGGATGGGCATGTTTGGGAGGGGGTTTGTATGCTGGGGATGGGGGGTGGTGCTTAGATGGGGTGTTTGGTTGATGGGGGTTTGGTGAGTTTGTATGCTGGGGTCAGGGGTTGTGTGTGTCGAAGGGGAAGGTCTAGGACGGGGGACTGCCGTGTGGGTGGTTTGTTGAAGAAGCAGGATGTGTGGAATGTGTAGCTGGGTCCTGGTAGTTGCATGAGTCTGCAACCTCTTGGGCCTTCAGCGTCTCAAAATGGTGTTTCGATTATTGGGAGACAGGGGAGTCGGCGCAATAGCTCGCCCTACACAAGCTGGTTGGATTACGACGTCCAGTGACATGGATATTTTGCACCATTGCCGAATACGTTGATGCCTGTCGTCGAGATGATGTGACAGCAGGGACAAGGAAGTCCGCTGCCTAGCAGGTCCAAATAGGCCACGGGATAAGAATGTGGGCACTGAGCACATCTCGTGAGCAGATTTTCATTGATTCTACCAAGAGAAAAGACCGAATAACTCTAGTCTACTCCGCCGGGCCGGCATTAACATCGGTGTCAATGTCCATATCATCCTCCCAGCTGATCCCATCAAGGTACGTCCGCTCATAAGCGGTGGTGACGGGGCTGCCGGTCGTGACAGGGACGCCGGAGGTGACGGGGCCGTTGGTGACGAGAGGCCCGGTGGTGATGGGAGCCGTACCGGCGACGGGAAGATGTAGCGGCGACGGGAGCTGTAGTGGCGGCGATGGAGGAAGGCGCATCACTCCGAAACGGGGCGTCTCCGCGCAAGACCCTACCAGTGACCTTGTAACTGCCTTAAAGTGGTCTGATAGCCAAGCACAGTGGCGTGGACACCTACTCCATATCCATATCCATGTCGCTGTCGCCTACGCCAGCCTGGTCGCATAATAGTGGTGCTGCACATGATGATTAACGCCCTGATTCCTGTGAGCAGTGCAGTCGTGTAGGCAAGCCAGATGGGTGAAACTGAAGAAATCCGGTCGAGGGAAATGCGAGTGAAATACAGGGAGGAAAAGACAAAGAGAGAAATGCGATGGTAATATGATATAGAGAAGTGCATTTTCTGGTCGTTGCTGAAAGTCTCTTGTGGGTATGTCTCTTCAGGTCGAGTATAGAGGTCGAAGAAGAGAAGTGGAACTTGAAAAGGATTGAGAGAGCGCAGAGAGGTGAGAATAAATACACGGCTCGGGAGTTGACATGCCTTCCGCCCCTATCTATGCTTGGCCCGGCTTTCAACAGCTGACGTAGTTTGTCATTTGGTCTTTCAGGTATGAACCGTAAGTCATATTCACTGACCCTGAGACCGGGCTACCCATGTCCCCCTAAATGCCAAACGTAAAGTGCTCGTCCGCTTTTAACTCAACGGCTATAAACAGTCATAAACTCAATAATGACAACGAGAAAAAAAGCCAAGTCTAAATGCTGCCCATGCTCGATGCAAAAATCTATCACTCCCTCACCTACAATGGTATCGGGCTGTCATCCTTGATAATCCACATCTCGCCGATCAGCACGACGCACCCGACCGTCATGGAGATGGCGATGATGGGCAGGTTGACGGTGGCGAAGTCGAGGCGCTTGACGTGGATGTGCTTCTTGGCGAGGATGTCGCGCCACAGCAGGCCGGCGAGCGAGGCGCTGAAGGCGGTGCTGAAGGCGCCAAAATTGACGCCGAGCGCCATGGTGTAGACGGTCGCCCAGAAGGTGCGGTTGGAGATCTCAGTGTGGTCGAAGTGGTGGATGACGCGCCAGGCTTGGATGACGCGGGAGAGGAGGATGGTCGTCCCGATGTTGGTGCCGGAGAACTGGGGGGTTTATTAGTGAGACCAACGGATGACTGATCAGAATAGCGAAAAGGGGAGCTTACGTTGCACAACATGACGGAGAGGAAGCCCATGCCGCCAATGGCGCCTATTGTGCCCGTCTTCTTCACCCAGGCGTCCCAGCCCAGGGCGAAGATCTGCACCCAGCCCTTGGTCACCAGCGCTTGCACCAGGACGAACATGGAAAAGGCAAAGGGCACCAGCGCGAAGGGCAGGTGCGCCATGACGGCCGTTGCGGTCGGGAACGTTTCCTGCGACCACCGGAAGACGTCCTTTGAAAGGGACACCAGCGTCGTCCGCTGCGGCCGCGGCTGAAGCTGCGATCCCCGGGGGGTCTTGACTCCAGCATTCTCTCGACAGCTGCCCGCCTCGCCGACTTCTTGGGTTGGTGACTTCTCAGGGTTGTTTCCGGCCGCGGTAACCTTGTCATCGGCACCTGCGCCGCCGAGCTCCCCAGCCTTCAGCCCGCCATCCGGCAAGGCCGTCTGCGCAGATACGGACCCGTCGGACGACGCGGACCGCTCTCCCTGCCCCGCAATCGTCATCATCTCCTGTTCCTCCTGCAGCGCTCGTTCCAGCTGGAGGCGCTCAACTTCCTCACGCCCCTTGCGGGCAATCTCGCGGGTTTCGTGACGGTGGATCCACCCAAACGACAGGTCCCATATGAACATGATGACTGCAGCCGGCAGGGTAATGTAGAAAACGGGCGTTTCCCCCTTGCTCTGGGCGGCGGCGTTGAGCGCCAGGACAGCAATCAGCGTTGCGGCCATGATGACGGCGGAGAAGATGGCGCCCTTTCTGTCGAGGAACGGATTCACGATCTCTTCGAGAGACAGCAGCTTGCCTTGCTCGCCCGGGGCGTCTTCCTGCTGCTCGGCGGTCCCCCTGGCGTGCGGGATGTTGGGGTTGACGGGCTTGCGGGCCCTCATCTCCTCGGGCAGCTCGTGCATCTTGATGGAGCGCGGGATGAGCGACTCGTTGTTGAAGACGATATACAACAAAAAGGGGAACAGCACGATGCCCGTGATGATGACGGGGACGATCATGTGGGCCGTGTAATCGATGAACTTGATCTCGAAGGCGCCCGCGAGGACGAGGTTGGTCGGGTTGGACGACACCAGGATGGCGGACGCGATGTTGGCCACGGCGAACTGGCTGTAGATCCAGGCGCGCGGGTGGACGATGTTGCTCGAGACGCGCGTCATGTATGCCAGGAAGGCGGTCCCGCTCAGGATGACGGGGTCGTTGCCAGTGAAGCCAGCCAGGGCAAAGAAGAAGGCGTAGAGGTAGAGGAACAGCCGATGGCCAGCCTCGCCTCCCCATTGCAGCACCTTGAAGGCCAGATACCGGATGATGCCGGATGCGTCGATGGAGATGGCGATGTAGGCGAGCGAGATGAAGAAGAGCATGATGTCAAGCGGGCTGATGCCATAGGCTCCTAGGGTCCCTTCTCTCACCTCCTGGGCGCCGATGGCCAGGATGGCCAGGAGAAACAGGTCGCCAATGAGGGGCGCGGTGACGAAGTTCATGGGGAACTCGAGGCGTACAAAGGCCGACGGCTTGACGGCGCTTTGGGCGTCATGGTCGCCATGGCTGACTGGCTCGTCGGCGCCTCGGGGCGCGATGATGCGCAGGGCGCTCAGACCGCCGAGAAAGAGGTTGTACAGCGTCCGGGGAACGTAAAAGGGAATGTGAAAAGGGAAGAGAACGACGATGTCTATTGCCCGGGTCAGTCAGTGTGAGTCGGGGACCAAAACTTGAACACTGTGTCGATATGAATACTCACTGGCCAGGACAAACACTACGAGCGTGATGATGCTCCTCGGCTCCTTGATCAGGTCGTAATTGGGCGGCTCAACATGTTCCAAAGAACCCCCTTCCATGTCGTCGACTGTCTTGCGCCGGGGGGTGCAGCGCTACGGCACCCGGACATGGAGATGAATCCGGGTGTCCAGTGTTTCATACCTCACGATTGCCGTCAGAAACTGAGAAAATCCATGGATCAATGCCTGGTGGCTGAGGCGGGGCAAATCTGTTGGGAAATGATGGCGCGAGGCGGGAAAGAGTAGGCCGGGGCTGGTGGAGTGCAGGGCCGAGCAGTGCAAAGGCCCACGTGCAGGGCCTGTAGGCGGTCAGGCTAAATCGATTTGGTTCCATGGTGTCACCTCAACTCCGAACCTTTTGCATTTGGACACCGACCTCTCCCACACATCCAAGAAGCACAACACAGCCTCCAGCCAAGCCAGACAAGTGGCGATGGCCAAGGATCGCTTGCATGCGAGAATTGGTCCGTTCGGGAAGGAATGCGGGGAATTCAATCGTGGCTGTGTCCTCGCTCGCACTCTCTCACCGACTTGCCCAACCTGGCCTGGCAGTGGGCACGTCGTCTTGATTGTCGAGCTTGGCATCCTGCCGCCCGTCAGCAGGCCTGCTTGGATGAGGCTCTTGACCAGCCCCCAGGGCTTACGAAGTACGATGTCTATCTCGGGCGTCGCCGCTGTGCGGCTTCCATCTCCATGTTACACCGAAATTCCGACGACCTGTCAGAAAAGGGGATGCACAGTTGCATACACCGACACCGTTGTGGGCAATGCAATGGCGGCACGTGTGCGCATGCTTGTTCCGGCTCCTTTCCGCTGGCCGGTGACGAGGCAGAGACAGCAGTGCTGACCTCCCTATCAAGTATCAATGCTGATCGCCCAGTGTTTTCAAGATGCTGCCAGTGGCCTTTTCCACCCTTCCCCGCATTTCTATTCCTCCGGGCCATTTCGTTTGACCGATGCGCTCTCCAGCCCTGCGCATTCGTAATCCAAATGCCGCGGTCGATCCAACAAAACAAAAGGAGGCGCCATTATTTTCTCGTTTTTCTCTTTTCCCCCCACGCTACTGTTGCTCTTTCTGCCCATTGATGCGCGACCCCTTTTGACGTCGTTTCACTGCCCAAAAAGCAGGGGCAGCGCCCATTAACCAACCCGAATGCCCGCCCTTCCTGCCCTTGCCAATACAACAACTCTTGAACTCCAGCAGGTCATCTGTAGCTGGCCTTTGAGCGGACAATACGGCGTGGGCTCTAGGCTATTGTTGGTTTCCCTGCGTTAACTGTTGCAAGTTGAGACTCGGGCTGACACAGATCACAGATACTACGTCTTGGTGGCGGCGTGCGTCCTCGCCCGAAAGAGCGAGTGGCTAAGAAATGCTTGTTTGGCGGCTGCTTTGATCTTCCCGGCCATTGCTGCCATCCACGCCATCGTGCTGGCGGCGTTGCACGTGGACGACGCCATTGACATGGATATTTATGGCGCCCTGCAGCTGTGCTCCATCGGGGTCCTAACGGCACCGGCGACCGTGCGATTGTCGAAAACGTATTTTAACAACCCTGGCCGCAATGTTCTCTTTATCTGGACTGCATTGATGCTTGCTGGTGAGTTTCTCTTTTTTCTTCTTTTTTTTTCTATTTTTCTTTTTTTGTTTTCCTTTTCTTTTTTTTTCCATGCCGCCACAGCATAGAACACCAAAACGCCCAGAGGCTAACTGTTTATGCTCTGCAGGACTCCTTGCCTTGACTGTTGAGTTCTTTCGCTCAAACTCGAAGCCATGCACCGACGACGGCTTTGGACGGCCACTATACCGTGGCTCCGACTTCCCCTACGATGAGACAACCTGCGGCTTGATCTGCGCTGTTGGTAACGGCCCCTACTCTCCTATGAGAGACGGATCGGCCGACAACATCTACGTTGTCCCAGCCCCATACATACTCAACTTTGGCGCTGCCACCCTCATTGCCGCCGCATCCTGCGTGCCGGGCATCCTATCGATGGTGTCGATATGGAACAAGATAGCGAAGACCAACTGGAGGAAGCAGTTTGGGGCTCCCGACGTCGATGAGGTCATCGAAGGAACCAATGGTGCAACCGTCAAGGGGATGAAGAGTGTGAATAATGTGATTCGACGACTTATCGGCTTTGTCGAGGTCCCTGTGGTATGTGATCGCCGTTTCATCCCTCCGGAAAGCTGCAGGACTGGAAGACAGCTGACAGAATTGACTAGTTCGGCGGCGGCGTGCTAGCTGTCATTGTCGCCGGCGAGCTCAACTTTTGGAGCAAGCCTCTCTATTTCCAAACCGAGCCGATAGCAAACATAGGGCAGTGGTCCAACGTGTTGGCCTCGGTGTTCGCTGCATGCGGCTCTTTATACATGCTGTTGGCGAGGTACCTCGACAGAGCGGAGAAGGGGATCTTGACCGAGGATCACTTGGAGGCCTGCAACTGCACATGCCATGGGCACGGCAGCAGCGGTCCTGGCTCACTGAGCGACAACACGGAGACCGCCCAAGTACCACGCCCCGCACCAGCCAGGACGACAGACGCCGACCTCCATATTTACAGGCAAGACACAGCATCCACACATATGCTCTCCCCAATCCGCACCGAAACATACCCGGACAGCGAGGACACCGCCCGTGGGCTCGGTATCCACACCATAGACTCCAATTCTTCAACGGGCGGGAACAGGCACGAGGTTACCAAGGCCCTGCTGAACTTTGCGGCCACCTTTGGCACCGCCAGCAGCGGAAACCGATTCGACGACCACGCTTTCAGAACTGGGAAGGTAACCGGATTCCCGGAGATACCCGGCGAATTTAACCGCAACGTGCTGTTGCCTCAGATCAAGCAACAATGGGGCGAGCCCAGCGCCGACATCGAAGACGGCCTGACCCCACGAGGACGGCGCTCACGCGCAAACAGCTTCAACGGCAGCCTATCCCGATCCAACTCGATCGGCCCGCGAGCACGCTCTCCGCAGCCACCGCCACCAGCACCACCGAGATCGCCGACTGCCGCCGGCCCCAGTACGTCGATGCTCGGGCTGCCAACCACCCACAGCCCCGAGAGCACCTCCGAGTCCATCTTCCCGTCCCGGCCTTCGGCAGAGCTGGACAAGACCAAGTCCCAGAGTACCGTCATCACACTCCACCAGGGGCCCAACTCACCGGCCATTGTGCTGTCGTCGGAAGACGAGCCGAGCGAGACTCCTGAGTCGGTGGGCGTGGTTTCACCGCCTCTTGACACGCTGTCACCCCCGGGCCAGGTCGAGACCTTATCACCGGGGGGGACGCTGGGTATTCCGGCAGAGGGGGGAAGTGACTCGCGTGATGGGCCGCCGCAACATGATACGGCAGAGCAACAAGCTCCCTTGCCCGTTGACGGCCCGGCCGGGGGGGAGATTCGGGTGCCGCCACCGACGGAAGAGAAGGTTGCCGAGTTGTAATGCACAGGGCAATGACCAGGAAGGATTTGTGAGAAATATTGTGATGATGAATGATTTTATTTATGTATTATGGAAACGATCATGGTTGGGCAGGCAGGGGCGATTGACGTTCAGGGGAAACTGGAGTTCGAGGTTCTCGGCGTACGGGGTGTACAATACACCTGACTTATGCGGTGTTTGGATGATGTATATAAGAGGGTAGACGGCGCGATAGAAAGGGAAAGATGAACATCTCGAGAGAGAAAACAGAGGCTTGACCTTTTCCCCGTCATTCCGTTTTCCGTTAGTCTTCCGTGAACATTTCACTTCTTTTCTATTTATCTTGACTCCCTTTTCACTTCTTTTTTTACTTCTCTTTTCCTTTTCTTTTTACTTCTCTTTTTACTTCTCTTTTCCTTTTCTTTTCACTTCTCATCTCACTTCTTTCCCCCTTTTCTTTCACCCTTTCTCTAACCCCTTTTCTTTGGAGCTTCTGTCGGGCTCGGGTGGTGGGCCTGCGGCCCGCGCGAGACCATCGAAAGCGGCAGGCAATCAACTTGTTCTGATTGGCTTAAAGTACTCGATCTCCACTTTCGATGGTTTTGCAACCAAACATTGACACAATCCCTCAAGCTTCGATATCAGCTGCAGGGCCAGTCGCTCTTCAGATCTGAGCGCGCCAGCATCAATCGACGACCCTTTTGCTAGGCCAGTCGCCGACCACCATCACTCGCTTCACTCACGCAATGGATCCGTCTTCGCCTGAATTCCAGCCTCAGTCGAGTCAGCCGACCGAGCCTCGGCCGCCCGCTGCCAACGAAACTCCGCGGACGACCTGCAGGATTTGCGCCGAGACGTTCGTCTCCCGCAACCAGCTTATGAGGCACCTCTACAAGACTCACCCAAAGAACCCGGGCAAGCCAAAGACGTCAAAGCCATCTCAGCCTGTGCAGCCGACGCCACCACCAAATCCGACCCCCAACAAACCAGTCCAATCGCAACCGCGGGTTCATCCTTTCAGTCTTCTTTCGCAGGAACAGCAAATCGACTTTGCTGGCCATGTCGTGTTTGCTCTCTTTGCCGTTGGAATGAGGCAAATCGAGGAGGAGCGGCAGCTCCAGCAGGGGCAGGACCAGCAGAACCATGGCCATGAATCGACAGATTCTCAGCAGAAGGATGCAGAATCGCCCACGGCGGACTCGGACACACCATCGGCCCCACGGGCCAGGGCTGATCAAATGCATCACCGGAAGCCAGATGCAGATGAGGAGTCGGAAGACTCCGACGATGAGGATGGTGGTGCCGCACTATTTGAGCCGTCCGAGTCACTTGGGGATCATGTTCCACTTGGACTCCACGATCTATTAGAATTGGGGGAGGACGCCGACTTGGACTGACCAAGTTGTCCGTTATCGTAACACCCTTGGCCCAGAACGTCGAGGACTCGCCATAGGATGCGGTACGATAGCCCGGGCGTTGCGGTCGCACCTAGCAATCAATCGTTGCATGTGCAAGAATTGTCTTCCGTTGCAGTTTCCTCGCAGTGGCGCGGTTACGTTGTAATTGTATCGATGGTATCCACGACGCCGCCATTTTAGCCTAGGCTAGGGAAAGGGGGCAAGCTAGCTATGGATGAACCAGATCATGCGCACCGATCCATCCTCATCCCAGTCCATGTGTCCATCACCCTCACCCTCACATCGAAATCTTGTTCGGGGCGGTGGACACCTTGAGAATGGAATCCTCATGGTCGGGGCCGGGGCCGGGGCCAGGGTGTTCACGTGCCGGTCTGCTCCATCCTGAGCTCTGTGGCCGGCGACTTGCATGTGCAATATCTCTTCGACAACAAGAGCGGCGAGGTCCGGGACAATTATCTCGGGGCGACGTGCTTGGTTCCGCTGCGTGTGGTGACCATTGTGGCTAGGGGCCTCGAAACGAGGGTGTTCAAGCTGCAGAGGGAGGGTCATGATCTTTTCCCGTCTCACGCTTGACGGGGTGAGGTGGTCAACAACCTCCCCCGGCCCCCCCCCCCCCCCCACCCACCCAACTGGCGCCTGAGGTCCCCCGTCCCGGCCCTGAGAACACCTGCGCTGCCCCAGTCACCAGCGCAGCGGCCCCGATCACCAGCGTAGCGCATCACCCAGTCGCCCAAAAACTACCTCTCGCTGAGCCACCAGATCCATTTCTGGTTCGACAACGCTAGGTTCGCCCTGAAGCCCCTCCGCCATACCCAAAATGGAGTTGTCGTGCAGTGGCGACCCCGTCGCCAGCACTGGACCCTCGTCGCTAACACCGGCCCCTCGTCGCCAGAATCAAGCCCTCTTCAGCAGCAGCGGTCACCGTCGTTGCTACCAAAGAATTTCTTGACGTCCCCTAATTGATGTCCATCTCGTCCTCAGTGTCCTCATTGTTCTCCTTGTTCTCCTCGTCCAAAACTCTAATGCCATCAAGAAAGAAGTTCGTCCAGTTTGTCGGCCCAGCGGAGTCGGGGGCCGGGCCAGACTTGCTCCGTTCCTCTGCCCAAAATCATGTCAGCGAGAATAGAGGGTAATATGTGAGTATCGGAGGCGTGTACGTACCAGCCGGGCACCACGCTCCTCGCCCCGACGAGCCGAGCCTGCCAGAGACGCCTTGCTCTTGCGGCCGCCACGGCGGCGACCACCTTACACCTCCACTAGCCGGACCACGTGCACGCCACCGCGCCGGGTAGTTGTGGTGGTGGCGAATATTTGTACCCAACGATTGACCCACGACGCCGTCGAGGAACAGTACAGCGACAAGCTGCTCGGAGATCTTCACCACGACTGTACTTCGGATTCTGACCGCGAATTCGACTCCAGCATGCAATCAGGAGCACGTTACAAAATGGAATAGAACGGGGGCAACACGGGCGGACAATCAGGCCCGAGTTCTCGTGCCCTAGAGCATCCCCTCCCGTTTCTCGAGCTCTACAGCATTGTCAGCCCTGAACCCATATCGGAGCAACACTTCAACCCCGCTCTAGTCACACTGGTTTCGGGAAACTAAGGCCCGGAATGGAACTCCCCGGTATGCCTGACGGAGAGAAGAGCTTGAGGAGGTCGAACGCTGACAAGACATTGGACCGTTCCACCTCGACTCTACCGTCACGTCACGGTCAAGGCGACGAACCGAGCAAAAGCTTAAGAAATCATTGCGATCCTCCGGGGTCAGCTCCTCTACCGGCCCTGCGAAGGGAGCGCGTGGCTCACCAGACTGCTGGCCCACCCTTCGAGGGACAGTAGGAACTCCCTTACTATAGTCCTCGAGAGCAAGGAGGGTACTACTGGTCGGCGCGTCACTGCCGCGGCGACCGAAAACCTCGAGCCCGTTGGCGCTGTGACAATGAAGGCCGACTACAAGACGGGATTGACAAAGACTATTGACAAAACGGCCGGTATCCTACGCTATAACTCCAACGGCATAGAAATGAAAGTGCTGTTCGGCACCCTTATCGTCGACAAGTAGAAGAAGGAACAACGTCAAGGGTTAGAATAACATATAGCGAAGGTAAATAAGATCAGAATCTCGATAGGGTGGGTTAGGGTGGTTTCACGATGCGTGCGTGTCCGGACAGAAGGGTCCCGTGTGAGAGCCCGTCCCGGACGAGTCAGACGTTGACGAGGAAGAGTTTGAGCAGGACGACCTAATGGATAAAGATATTGACGAGGCCAGCCTTGCTCAGATCTACAGTCTCAACCTCGTCGTCGATGCCCATTGTCGTATTCAGTTCAATCCTGTTACACCAGACATCCTACATCACGGAATAGAGTCTGTTCAATCGCTCGATCTGATGCCCACGTATACTGTTTACCTTTGAGTATAGCTGTTGGTTCCAATCTAGCGGGTGCCATCTTTGCTTGCCATCTTTGCCTGAACCCCTGAATGCTGGCCTGGGCCTATACTTGGACATTCTGCTCCATCCGATGACCGCCCGAGGAGACCACTCTTCTAATCACAACGACCGACAGAGCTCCGACATCTGGGCGGATTTCTACCGACCCCGCCATTCTAGCCTATACCAGGGAAAGAGGGCCGACTGCCTTGGGTATTAATCATGGGTGGACCAGATCATGGCACAGAGCCATCCCCCCCATCCGAGCCATAATCATCCTCAAGACAGACATCCCTTTCCGGTCTCACCCGCACGCTTGACACGGTGGCCGCGGGGGGGGAAACACCAAACTCAGTCGTGCCTTGACCAGTGAATAAATATCTTCAAAAAGCGAGATGGATCCATCATGGAGCAGACCCAGGAGCAGCAAAAGTAATCATTAATGGGAACTGTGAGGCTCGAACTCACGACCTCAGGATTTCCAGGTTTGACACCGGGTCATACAAGCGTATGAGACCTGCGCTCTTCCAACTGAGCCAAGCTCCCCTGCGATTTGCTGAGATGGCGGGGTCGAAGGTCTGGCTGATGAGCTGCGGGTTGAGGTGGGGTTGCGCGAGTCATGATTTGATGGTGGTGCGGGGTCTTCAGGGATCAGAGTTGATGCTGCAAACGCTGACAAGCAGAATGTTCCCTGTTTCCTGGAACAGGCTCAACCACCGTGCAGCACAAGGAGGCTGACGAAACTGGAACAGAAGGGTCCCCTCGACCGCATTCAAGGTGACTATTCGGTATCGATAATGCCTTCGAAGCCGAGCGCGATGGCCAACGTTCCTACCAGGGTATGACTCGCAAAATGCCGCGGCCCCGTCCGGGCAACCGTGCCGTTGCATGGAGCGGGCCGAGAGCCGGGAAGTGGACTCTTGGCTTGGTTCAATGTCGTCGTCGCGGGACTTCTCTCCCTGGATTTGGGTTTGTGGTCGCCCCCCGGGGCCAGAGGAGTCGTCAACTTCTCACACCGGAGCACAAACTCGAGGAGTCGATGTAACCCGACCCGGGGAGACGGCCTGAAGAGCAAGCAAATTCCAGTCGTCAAGGGGAGGGCACCTGACAAATACAATCCAGCCCTTGTTTGTGTGTTTGTTAGCACGGGACTCTTGACATTTATCCCTGACCTCAAAGTTAAGAAAAAATAGGAATAGAAGGAAAAACGAAAATAACTGAAAAGAAAAAAAGTAAAGTGAAAAAGATGCATCTCTCTCTCTCTCCCACACCCCCCCACCCCTCTCTCTCTTTCCTTTTTTTGAAAAAAGGACATCGGGCCTCGTTCTGCTCCTCCCAAGGTTAATCGCTAACGAACAAACAAGGGGGAGGGGGTTGTATCTCGAGGCCAAGCGAGAAGCCCTGACAGCCCAGCTGCAGCTGTCTGCCCCTCCCGCCCAGACACCTGTGATCAATCCCCGACCTCGCGAGGCTCGACACTGGCCTGCTCCCGCCTGTGCCGCATCAAAACATAAGGACTTAAAGTTTGGGTTGCGCCGTTGCGCCCCTGCGGCTTGTTGGTTCGAGGCCGCAACCACCGCGCATCGCCATTGGCCACGGGCCGGGGCTGTCATGCAGTTGGCCCTGACCTGACGCATCTCATGTGTGCGATATGCAGGTGCTTGGGTGGCTGGCCGGCAGTGGCGCCCTGGCCGCCAGACAAGGCCTAATGCGATGGCCGTTTATGCGTTCCACGCGACTGGGAAGTTGCCGGTTTGCCGATATTAACCTGGTCAGACCAGCCTGGGAACCGCGATGGGTGTCTTTTAAATCCGGAGCCCCAGCCTTTCCTCCTTCTTTTGAAATCCCGATGACCTGCTGACGGCCATGACTGGCAAACATGGGCGCCTACGTGTCGAGTGCCAACTGTGCAGCCCATTATGGTGCGTATCTGGGAATACCCCAAGAGGACATTGACTGACTGAATGGATAGGACTCACCCCCAACTGCAGCGTGGTCCTTTCCGAGGACAACTCGACGGCCATCTCCCTCGGCGGCATTAGAGTGGGAGAGTTTCCCGGGGACCCCGACATCGCAGGCGCCGGCGTGCTTGGGGCATTCCTCATCGTAACGGCTGTGTCACTGCTGCTTGCCATCGCTAGCTCCGGATGGTGGGCAAGTAAAAACGTGTTTGGCGTCGTGAACCGGCTCACGAGAGAGTAAGCCTCCAGCCCCAGCCCTCCCGTTCTCAGCTCAACCCCTCCAGAGAAAAGGCTCTCAAGAACTGGCAGATCTCCATCGCGGGCATCGTCGAGGCCCTCATCGTCACCTGCAGCGACCAGCAGGTCTTCACCGGCGGCGCCTACGCCATCACCCTGCGCTACGCCAAAGCCTGCTCCGTCTCGGCATACCACTACAACGTCGTCGCTAATATTCTCCTCGTCACATGTGCCACGCACTTGATGGCCGTGACCACGGCCCGGCACTACTGGCAGCATCCCTACGTCGGCGTCCTGCGAATCACAGTCACTACCCTCGTCTTTGTCATCACAGGCGTCCTTCTGTCGAACCAGGGGTCCGGTTCCTTGGGATTTCCGACTGAGGTGCCGCCACACACGGACCAGTACAGCCCGATGCTGCTGCCAGCGGCCTGCTTCCAGACCGGGGATTTTGTGTTCGACCAGGAAGTCAAGAAAGCCCTGAAGGCGGGCTCGGCCAAGGCGTTCTTCACGGGCCAGATCCACGGGTGGACCAACTATTTGATCATGTTTCTGTTTTACCTTATTGCCGTGGGTGTCAGCTTGGGGCGCGTCATCCGCCGGGGAATGGGGCATAACGGGCGAAGGAAACGGTTCCTCGCCTGGCTGAAGCAGCTCTTTCCGCTGCTGTTCCGCATCAAGCGGTTCTTCTATGCCATCTTCGGGCTGTATCTGCTCGCCGGGATTGCGCTTTCCGGGTGGACTGTGGCCAACGCGGCAATTTACATCTATCGTTTGCGCTGGTGGGTTGACAAGTCAGAATGGTAGGCCCCTTTTACCCTCTCGGACCTCTAACAGAACTCCCTTTTCTCAGAACAACATCAGCTAACTTAGGACCCAGGATCGAACGGACCAACAACCGCAACCCAGAAAACGACCCCTCCACCTTCGGCCAGCTCGTCCCGCTACTCCTGATGTCCCTCACCGTATTTACCTTTCTCCAGATCGTCAGCGGTATGCTCTCCCCCCCGTCCCCGTGTCACCCACCCCCTTTCCCCTACTAACCCGTTCCAACTGCAGAAAGGATCCACGCCCGCAACGAACGCGCCAAACGCCTCGAGTATGCCGCTCTGCACCACGGCCGCCGCCGCGACTCTGATCCCCGCTCACGTTCCCCCTCGCCCTCATCCCGCACGCGCTACTCGACTCTCTCGGTCGTCGAGGTAGGTGAGAACGACAATAATGGCCCTCGAGAAGGGGAGCAACAACTATACGACGACCCGTACAACGACAAGCTCAAGGTGGAGCCGGTGGTGGGGATTAGGATGGTGGAGGAGCCGGCTGCTGTCGACCTCGATATCGATGGCCATGACGACAGAGACAGGCATGGCCAGCACCACAGCCTACACGCTCACTCACCAGCACATGGCCAGGCTTTTGGTCATGATACTGGTGTCGACAACGAGCAAAGGAGGTGGACAACTGGCGCGGGCGACAGTCAGAGCCTGACTGATGTCCATCATGTCGAGGGCAGGGGGTTGTACATGGCTGAACAGAGACACTCGGCCATGAGTTTGCCTGTTGGTGTTGGGGCCGGTTTCGCTGTAGGGGCAGGTCCCGGGCATGGAGTGCGGCCTGTTAGTGGGCAGTGGCTTGTTCAGAGCCGGCGGAGTCAGAGTCCCCCGCCTTTTTCGGGGGTTCAGATGCAGGAGCATGATATTGGGATGGGGAACGTAAGCTGATGTGCAGAACGCAAGGAGTTAGTAAGGAGGTCTATGCTGCGTATAGGAAGGTGGGAAGAGAGGCTCGAATGAGGGATAAGGGGAGGGGAGTATGAAGGCACTTTGGGCTGGGATTTCGGGGTGTATCATATTCGTTTCTCGGGTTCATAGGTACTTTGGTTTATTTGGGTCCATGAATGGGCCGGTCAGGTTGTACAGGTAATAAAGTTCGAAGTACGGATGGTATGTCCATGTACATGTAAATGCCTTACCGGACGTCAGATGAACTACGGCATGATCGGAAGATGACGCATGGCGCTATCAGCACGTCGTCGTCTTATGCAGATCCCTCACCTCTGCAGTCGAAACTGGAAGCTGGCAAACTCTTCCCACTTCTTCTCACTTTTCACTCCCTCATGTCAGTAATTCTGGCATCCATTGGCTTTTCCTTACAACCGGGGAACTTACTGAACACATACATTGAACTGACGGCCACCATTCACGATGCCGCGACGAAACCTGCCAAAGCAGAACCGCCGCCAACAAAAGGCAACACGCAGAAGCGAACGCTTGGCTGGGAAACGCCAACTTGTTACAACCGGCGGCGATGACCTTGGACGTGACAGCGAAATACAGGACGAGGTACGTCAACTGGGCAACACTGGCACTGATATACCGGTTATCAAGTTGCCATCCAACGATGTTCCAGTGCTGATACTCCCAGGCATCGTACAACCACCCAATTCCAGCTACGGCCTCGTTCATTGAGCGTCTCCCATCCGAGCTGGTCCTTCTTATCGCCAAACAACTCCCCGTCGAGTCCCGTATTGCTCTCGCTCTGACAAGTCACATCATGATGGGGAAGTCGGGCGGCATCGGCTCGACAGGCGGTGATCTAAATGACCGGCCAGAGGGTGACGCCACCCCACGCATGTTGCTCCTGGAGCTCCTCGAGCGCGACTCGCTGCTGCTCACGCGGTGCGATTACTGTAGGACGCTTCACTCTCCGCTCTGGACGGGCAACGGCGACGCTCGGCGATGCGGGGGATACAAGAACTGCCTATTGGTTTGGCATAGTCTGACCAAGATGACGCTTCCTCTAATTCGACGGGCCATGGACTGGAAGAGCCGCGGCCTCGACGCCGCCTCGCTGCTTGCTCATGTCTCCTGGACCTCCGCTGAGACATTATGCGACAGCCACTACCGATATCTTGTCGAGTCGCGGGCACGCGCTGTCGGCGGCGCTGTCATCCTCAAGCAGCAGGTCTGCGTTGTACGCAACGCCCCTTGCAGCCCGAGCGGCGGCCCCATGGCCCTCGATCTTGCCGCGCTGGGCCATATCCTCGGCGTCGTGATGCCATGCTCGCAGCTCGATGTCGTCCTCGGCTTGCGCGTACTGGAGGGCCTGAAGACGGCCAAGTGTCGCGCCAAGCACAAAAAGCCTCTCCGCCACAGCTACAAGTGTTACCGCGATGACAAAAGACCCCCCCTTCGGGCACTGAATCCCACATTACGGTGCTTGCTCACCCACGAGATCCCCTGCAAATCCCGCTGCAGCAAGAAGACATTCCTGGGCCGCGTCGACGACCCTGACCGACATGCACTTTCTTGATGACTCGGTCAATTCGATTCCCGTGGCTGACCCGGACTACCCGTGGGAGCGGGTACTGGTGTTTACCTCCTGGTGCGACCTCGGGGACGGTAGTTCAAAACACGCTGCGAGGTGGAGGTTGCGGCCACGCACTCCTTCGGCTAACATGTACATATATGTAACCCCTCGAGAGTTCCGCAGGGACAATGGAAGCCGGATCGGAGACGCGTACGAAAGATACGAGGGGGCTGTCGACGGCACCCCTTATGTTCCCCGGCTCTGGAGAGCTGGAGCACGGAAGTTGTTGGGGCGGGAACTCCGTCTGTGAGGGGGTGTTCCGTTATTTAGAGAGGTAGTTACCTCAACCCAACGTATATAGCGTAACTATAGAAACCGCGCAGCTAATATCGGAATCGACATCCGTCCCAGTTTTGATACTCTCCACATGATAAAGTTCTTACCCTGCAATCATCACAACCGGCTACCGTGGGGTTTCTCTCCCCATAGCAACCAGGACAACCAGCAAACAAGCTAAATTCCCGCCCTCATCACTTAGCATCGTACGACCAACAGATAATCAGCGACACCTTGTAAAACATCTACAGCGGTAACGTTAGTATTATTATTACTTGTTTCCTTGATCCTACTCTCAGACACTGGGGTCAGCGGCCATATTCAACCACCCGAGTCCATGGCAGCCCCCTGAACATCTCTCGACCATGATTCCCAGATAACACCCCCCACGCCAATACGTTATGCAACAACAAACGCAATGCAACCCGAAAGAACAACAACATAAAAACAACCTCCCCCACACCACCCGTTTCGTCTAATACTTTGCAGTCTAAACACCCATCAATTGCTGCCTCAAAACCCGCTGCTTAAACGACTCGGGCGAGAACCTCCCCCCATCCCTACCATCACCACCAACAACAGCAGCCGCACCCGTGACAGCCGCACCCTCCCCTTCTCGGTCTTGCTCCCTCGCCCCTGGCATGAAGCCGGGGCGCAGATGCAGATCCTCCGCCTGGATGCTCAGCCGTGAGTGGCGGGAGATGGTATTGGCATTTGCCGGTTCCTCCTTTTTTGGACGCTGCTGCCACGGCCGCTTTTGGGGATAGTATTGTTCGGCGTGGTGGGCGTTTGAGAGTGGTGCGGTTTCGGTGCAGGTGCAGGTGCACGGGTCTAGGTCGCATGCGTCGCAGGGCATGCCGATGCCTGAGTCGCGTGAGTCTCGTGGATTCATGTTCAAGTTATACTTGTCGCGGGCGTCCGTGGGGTTGCGCTCCGCGGGGAAGTGTCTGGGGATGGTATTCGTTGGGAGGCGATCCTGCACTTCCGTTCTGCACCAGAAGGATTGTTCGTTGAACAGGTGACTGGCGGGTTTGGCGCTGTTTGCGCGGGAGGCCCGGCGGGACGCAAGTCCCGCGGCTGTGTCTTGCGAGTTGCGCTGCAAGGCCTGGAGGAGGGTACTCCGTCTGGACCTGCGGTTCGGCTTCCTCGGCGGGCTTTGCTGCTCAGCTCTTTGCGTCTCCGACGGTTGTGCGCCGCTTACTGTTGGGCAACCGCGGCCGAGGGACTGTTTCATGACGTTGACCCTGTGTGTTTCGAAGACGAGCTCGAGCTGCCCGGTGAGGAAGCTGAGGTAGGAGCTGTCGACGGCCTCGGGAAGCAACAATTGGAGCTTTTCTCGTAAACTTTCCTTCAACAGCTCCTGGCCCTCGTCAAAGGCCTGCTCGACCTCGACGAGCTCGGTGACGGGTTGGAAAGCTAAAATAGTGAGTTTCCATTGTCCGAGAGTGTGGGCTGTAAGAGCGTACCTGGCTCTGGCACATCGTCATCGGGAAAGACGAGACGCCAGATTCCCTCCCATGTCCACGTCTCTTCAGTTGGGTCCCTTGCGGCCATTACACTCGCAATTTCGCCTGATATCCCTTCTTCGTAGTCAACAGGAGGTGATGCTTTCACTTCACACATCTGGTCCCTGGGCAACCGCAGATGGCGTTCGAATGCGATCTCGTTCTCAAATTGCTCGTTGCAGCGCCGGCACTGGTGGCGGACTGACTTTCGCCCGTGATGTGTGATAATATGATGTCTGTGTTCCTGTTAGAGATAACTCATGGGGGGAGAAAATCCGCTCGCAGCTCACTTCAACCCCCGCAAGGAGACGAACGGGGATCTGGCGCAGACCTCGTGGTCGCGAACATTGAACCTCGCTGGGTTCCGCTGCCTAAACGGGCAAGGGTACGAGGCCATGTCCTCCGGGCTGTCGCTGCTGTGATCCAGGAGCGTTTCTGTCTCCCATTCAAAGCTCTGGCGGCCACATGTCGATGATCTTATTCCTCCCCAGCACTCGGATCGGTGAGGTGTAGCCTGTGGAGCTGAGGGATGCCTCGCCACCCCGAGCCCTTCGGACGATGCAGTTCGAGTTGGCCCCTGTACGTCATCGAGCACCTCGGTCATGGTGGCCCCGATAATATTATTCTTCGAGCTCCTCACGGACCACTTCGTCTCTTTCAGCCCTCCGCTTCCCCCTGATTTCGCTTGTCGAACTCTGGTGGTCCATAGACCGACAGCACCCTCGGCCAATTCACGCTGCCTGCCCAGCGACGATAGTTTTGGTTGGCGGTGAAGGACGTGCTCGGTCGAGCCTGGACGATCGGGGCGGAACATCGCGGGTGACGTCCTGCGGCCGGTTCAACATCCCTGATGCCCGGTGACCGGAACCCCCATGCGTGTACTTCAAGTCTCAAGTAGACTTCTGGGAAGGTCGATGGGCCTATGGCCTTCTTGGCGTGTTCGTCCGAGCTGTGTGACGCGATGGTCGTTCAGGAAGGTTCTGGAAGGGCCATGGACGTGGAATAATCATCGAGAGGGGTCAAGACGACAGGAAAAAAAGGGAGGACGTGGGTAAAAACGCGGGGATTTCCGCACGACGACCTCGACTGACATGAGCAACCGTGGCTGTGGCCCAGGTCACGGTGGGTCAGGAGGAAGCAGGATCGAAAGGTTCAAGTTGATTGCTGGGCCGGGACGCGCGGATATCGGGGTTCATACGCCACCCGCGGGCGGGTAGGGTCAAGATTAGTTCGTGTAAACATTCTGGAAAAGGACGGGCAATTATTCGTCAATGGCGCCTAGCTTGGAGGAAGTGTGCTGCCATTTGTTCTCGGGGTGGTGGAGCTTTCGGCCAAGGCCATGTCAGACCCCTGTTTAGGGGCTGCCATTCGCCAGCCTGTCATTCCAGCTGTGACATATCAGCGCCTCGGAGACGCAGGGCAGCCGCTGATTCGACTTAGCCGGGATGTGCCAATTTCTCCTGGGTGACACCGAAAGTCAGCAGGCAAGTGCTCATTCTGTTTCTGTGCATATGACGTTGTGAAGACGAAGTCGAAATGCTTGAGACTTCGTAAGCAAGTTCACGCTCGTGAACTAGCAACTACGGGCTACCAGACTTACCTCACCTTAGCGAACAGTCACACTTGGAACACAGCGCTCAAATGCCACGGCATGTGGGCAAGAAAACGATTTAGATTCAATCTTAAACTAAACTGACGGCTTTAGGACTATGAGAGTCATCGCACTTTGCAGTTCCTCACTCCTTATTCCGACTTACACTCAAAGAAACGAGAACCGTGAGGTGGTACCCGCTCGCTGGCGGAGTCATTACGCCTCTGACTCTGAGCGCTTCCGCTTCTTCCCACGCTTCTGTTCTTCGATAGGCTCCTCAATAGGCTCCACCTCCACGGTAGGCTCCTCGGTAGGCTCCTTGTGGGTACAACCGCACAGGATGTAACAGTTTGACTTATACTGCACCTTCATCCCCCTGCAGCGGCCCGGCTGCCTGCAAGCTTGTTTCAGCTTCCAGCGGACATCCAGCACCAGGCCGCAGTTAATGCAGGCCTCTGTTGCTGTGTCGTAGACACACATCTTGGTGTTTGTGGGAGACTTGACCGGCGGCTTGAGGCTTGAGTTGAGTGAGTGTTGGATGCAATAGCAATGTGCCTGGAAATGCTTACAGAAACACGGTTGGTCTGGACGAGTGAAGGTATTTTATACTAAATTGCTTCACTTGCACAATCCACAACTTCATTGTTGTTTCCGTGGAGTTGTCATCGTCACAATGCCATTGTGTTGTGAACTCCAGGGGACAAAGAGAGGACAGTTAATTATACGTTGAATCATCAAATCATTCTCGGTTCTGCTTCATCTTTCCATGGTTATATCCGCGGCATATTGGACTTTCAGGATGTGGGATGAAACGGTTATTATACAAGCATGTTTTAATTACAGCTGAGATTAACTCTCGTCTGTTTGTTAATAATTACTACAAAAAAACTTTAACATCTACCCCTAACTTCAATATCAAAAGAAAAGAAAGAAAGCAACGGAGAAAAAAAAGAAAAAGGCAAAAAAAAAAAAAAAACCAGGAGCAGAGGAAGAGTGAAAGAAACAGTCTTTCATCGTTGATATGCATTCCCCCATGTTCAATTCACCCCAGGGCAACATAGGTTCGGTAGGTCACACATGCTCGCGGCATAGCAACTTGCATGCATTAACTCCTAGCAGAGCCCGACAGCTCCGACACCCTTTGGGCCCGTATCGATGTAGAGAGAGTCGCCAACGCGGGCAGGAATGTAATTACGTTACCCGATCATACACCAGATATTGCAGCCTAGAAACTACCAGCCACAGCTCTCCCATACAAAAACCATCTCCAAGTTCTAGGATAGTAAGAGGCATTGGCCGCCGTACTTATACAATGATCAAGCCAAGATGGCTCTGTATTGGTAACTTGATGCAGCTCGGCGATACTTTACTAGCGTTGAAGCAATTCCCAGTCAGGATCTCGCATCTTCTTGGTCGGCATTTGTTGCATGCTCCCTGCTCAACGAAAGCGGGGGATGCAAACTGGGGTGACCCAAGTAAGATTTTGGATTATGTCGGATTTCGAGCCAGGCACCTCCGTGTAATGAGGCTCATCGGATCCCCCGAAAGATTGCCCCGTTTGTTTCAGTCGAAAAGGCCAAGACGTATCGGCCGGGACTTTTCTTTAAATCCCGGTTCCGACTGGCCAGTGCCGCTTCTGCATCTATAAACTCCGTCCCGCAGTTTCCCACGGGACTGGACATTGAAGTAAAAGTCCGTCACCGACGAAGTTCAGGATTCTTTTGCTTCCAGCTCCGATTAGGGTTACCAGAGCAATCGTCATGTTACCGGCAGCGGGATCTCCGCAACCAGCCCATTCCAGGACGGGTGACCATCCGAGATGGGGTGCTGCATGCACCGAGTGTGCGTCAGCAAAGACCAAATGTCTTCGATCGAACCCAGCACCAGGTTCCAAGTGTGACAGGTGCGTATTTTCATGATTAGAGAATCCCTGTCCCCCTCTGCCCGCCCCACGAGTGTGACCGCGTGCAATGTTGACTGTGAAGCTGTAGATGCCAACGCTTGGCCAAGGATTGTGCGAAAAGGTCTCCCAAGGCGCGAAAGAAGAGGCAGAGCAAGCCTCCGTAAGTCGACAAATCCCTCGTGTTTCTCTTCCACTCCCCAATCCCTTCCTTATTGCGCATTCTTGTCTGAACTGGACCCATCTTTGCTCTACAAAAACGAGTCCTCCACATAGTTATCTCTCCCACCTGGGACACGGCTGGACTACTGGACTAACATGCGTCACTTTTAGGAGAATAGCACAGGTTGAGGAACGACTCAACTCTCTCATCAGACAACTACAATCGTCTAGCAACGAGTCACCAGTTACAGACAACTCAGTGCCCGATCCGCGAACCATTGCCGCACCGCGTGGCCGCATCGATCCCACCTCGACCACAACATCACCCCCTTTCCAAGACAACTGTGGCGCCCAAACAGAGCCTCTGGCAGCCAATCTGGAAGACTTTCCACATCGCGGACCTACCTTGATACCCCAGACTTACAACTGCCATGGACCTATCCGTTGCATCTGCCGCCCCGCACCTGGGAAGGCCGCCCCAGGCCCGCTCGATTCCGACGATGCCCTGCTGCGTATCTACAGGGAAGAACTCATGCCGACCTACCCTTTCGTCATTATCTCGAAACGGATGACAGCCTCAGCCCTGCAAGCTACACGGCCGTTCCTCATGGCGTGCATCCGCATGGTGGCCTCGTTCCGCAGCCTACGGTCCATGCAAGGCCAAATGTATCAGCTCATGGCCTACATTTCAGATCACATGCTGATCCAATCAGAGCGGTCCCTGGACTTGCTTTCGGGCATCGTGGTCATTCTCAGCTGGCACAACTATCACTGCTTCTTTCATAGCCAGCTCCAAAACCTGACTTCACTGGCCATGACCCTGGCAGCCGAGTTGGGTCTGAAGAGACCCCCTAGCTGGCAAGAGCGTACTAGGCTTATGGTTGTCAACCTGGGAGTGGTTAAAGAGAGAACTAATGAAGAAAGACGTCTTCTACTTGCCGTGTGGCATCTCAGCTCGTGGTATGTCCCTGATTCTCCAACACTACAGCCACAGACCAAGTCCCTGTTCATGCGCATCCAACGGAATTAACCATCTTGCAGTGTGTCAGTGGGTTTTCAACAGCTCGACCCGATGATATTTTCTCCATACGTTCAACAATGCCTGCGGGAGCTAGAACAGGCCGGGGAACTCGATTCCGATGCATACCTCGTGCAGCTTGTCAAGATGCAGCACCTTTCACAGAGAATAGCATACCTCAATGGATGTTATGAGGTCGACATGGGATCGGAGAATATTGCCAAGGCACCCACCTCGGGATATATCTTCGCACTCCAGGCAGAGCTAGACGAGCTCCAGAGAAACATGCCACGAAGTCTCAGAGACCACAGTACAGCACCTTCAGCCCCAAAGCCCCTTGCGTTGCGGATTGTACTAAAGCATATCTCAGAACTCATTATAATGCAGATGAACACAGTTCGCCTCCGCTTGCACGAACCGCCCCCAGTCGACGCTACTCTCCTCACCTCGTTATCAAAGTCCTTCACTACCTCTTCGCCGTTGTCCCCCGCGTCATCCCCGCTTGATGCGTTCTATCGCTCACACGCCGCGCTCAAGCAATGGTTTGACAACTTCCTCGCTTTCCCCGTGTCTTCGTACTATTGCGTCCCATTGCCGGTCTCAATCAACATGATCTATGCCATCATCGTCCTCAGCCGTTGGGCCAAGCTCTCCGGCCCAGGGCCCATTCCGGATCTACCCCCGACTCCACAGCCTCGAGATCCATCTGGTTCATACAACAACCCGGCGCACGATCCCCCGACGCCCGCGCGCTCCACGCTGAACGACTCCCCGTCCTCGGAAGGGGCCGACCACCTCGCTGCCGCAATGGCAATGCTCAGAATTAAGCTTGCGACCCAGCCCGGCCTCAGGCTTGATGTCAACGGGGTCATGGGTGCGTTGTGTGACAGGCTGGAGCAGGCTGGTGCGGCATTGGCAGCTCGCGGCGCCGGCGGCGCGGATCCCGAAGCTCGAGAACGCAACATCTGGGTACTCAAGGCGACCAAGTTGAGAATCGCACAGTTCAAGCTTCAGAAATGGGCAAAGGCGGTGGCAGAGGAGGGGCACGACGACGGGTGTGAGGATGATGACGGTAGTGACGATGATGATTATGCGATGGGGGTCGGAAGCGAGAAGGGCATTGAGATGCCTGACCAGGAAGGTTATACAACGGGTGTGACAGGTGGTCAAACAGTGGACGTGGGGATGTCCATGACGGGACAGCTGTACGAAGGCATGGATCCATTCCCGTGGACTGAAGGCTGGGGTGATTGGGGGTTTACCTTTGATTCAAACGGGACATTCACACAGTGAAAAGTTGAGGCTTAATAAGAATTGCGAGCCATTCTGTCAGATTTACTGCCCATTCTGTCCGATTTACTGTGAATTACGCCCCGGATAGATGAGATCCCCAGTGTCCATGCCACAGTCAGTACATGTATTAGTGTGCGAGGCTGGCGAGCAGCTGCACTTTAGCCCATGTGTAGTCGAGATGAGTCTCAAATGCCGCTCAGATACGCAAAGCCAAGGGAGTTGAGAACCTATCTGAACCCCAGATATAGTCTGTTCTAGCAGACGTGCCCTTGGCGGCATCGAGAATACTTGGGACTCAAGACTTCATGGCGCGTGAGCAGCTTCCTCCCAAGAACAGCGAAATTCGCCCGTGAAAGAAAGTTCATTTCTGTTTTCTTATCCTCTTCAACTTAGCCATGATGATGGACGCTCTACGCCTTGAAAGATACCCTCTTGATACTCTCTAGCTAAACTAGAATGAATGTTGTAACGTTAATACATGTACATGTAGCTTACCCTCCACACTCGTCCGCCCCCCTGGAGCTAGAACTTCTCAGTTTCGACATCATAAGCCAAATCCCTCTGACCAATGCCCAGGCGCTCCAGGCCAGTGGTCTTATAAAGCCACAAACCACCGGAAATGGCCAGCTCGTTGGCCCGAACACGCCACGGCGATGTTTGCTTCCGGACCGTTCCATTACGTTCCGCCTTCTTGAGCATCGCATCCGTCCTGAGCTTCCTCTTCGTGACGTAGGCCGCCAGACCTTGATCCAAGGCGAGGTGCTCCGACTTCAAAAGCGTTGAGAGCAAGAAGACATCCTCCAGGGCCATCGAGACTCCCTGGCTGGCGTGGGGTGGCATGGCGTGGGCGGCGTCGCCGATGATGAGGCAGCGGCCCCTGAACCACGGCCTTCCCGTCGGAAGCTTGTAGATGGGATAGAACTTGACGGTTTCCGTCCTTTGCACAAGCTGTCGCAGCATGTCAACCCATTCAGACTTCTCTTCTCCCAAGAGTTGAAGTAGAGTGGTTTTGCAGCGGTCCACTTCCGTCTTGCCTGTTGCCTCCCATCCGTCGCGTCCATGATCGGATGCCGGGAGAGGGACCTCGCGAGAGAAGAACCAGTAGAGCAGGTCGCTGGCTGGTGTGGTGGGACTGATCGCAAAGAGCCCGTCTGATGTCAACGTCGCGTTTAGATTGGCGATGGGGCCGGACTCGGAGGCGGTGGTGAGATCATGCCCCGCTGGGATGAGGGAGAACATGTTTGCAATGCCAGTGTACTCGGGCGTCACGTCTGGGTCGACATAGAGCTTTCGGACAGAAGAATGTATGCCGTCGCAGCCGAGAAGGAAATCGGCCGAGTCAGTCGTCCCATCAGCAAACTGGACCAAAACCCGGCCGTCTTTCTCTTCGATGGCCGTAAGGACTTTGCCGAAGTGAATGGGAATGTTCTCCCGCTCGGCAGCCGCAAGCAGCACATCCATGAGGTCGGTCCTTCGAATTCGCAGATACCCAAATCCAGTTTGTTTCTCGCTCCAGTCCGCCATGTCCATCTCGCCCATGACGCAGCCGTTGAGAGCATGAAGGACCAGCTTTGAGGTCAGCGCACTTTTGGCGACACATTCCTCGTAGAGCCCGAGTTGATTGAGCAACCTGAGGCCATTGGCAGGAATGCCAATGGCGCCACCCAGAGTTGTTGGTTTGGGACGGATCTCGTACAGTACTGGCGAGATGCTATTGCTGCGGTGCAGGCGGAGCGCAGCGAGCACTGCCGCTGGGCCACCCCCGATAATGATGGTCTGGTTCTTTATTTAGAGATGCTATTCAGGGGCATCAGGGAAGGGGGGTTTGCGTGGTCGGCCTACATTTTGAATGTCCTTGATTGCGTTAGCCATGATGATGGTGCTTTGGAAATCAGTCATTCGCACATTTATTCTGACTCTCCAGTCACCCAAGGCTTGATGGCTTAAGTCGTATTTACCCAACCAGCACTTTTCCCCCTTTCAGGCGATCGGGCATCCTGTTGCCGTGGTGTCCTCGGAGATCTCAGACACCCGCCCAACCCCCGTGTCCGTCGGCATTTATATTATAAGCCGGAACGCCGGCGAAATCGACATGCATAACCCTGCGACTGCCATTAGTGTCCCTTGTGCCTCCACCCCCGCACTGTCGAAACACCCGAGAACCGCGGTGTTCTCCCTTAACCTTTCCGTCCTTGATTACGGCTGCCATAAGTAACATTGGCCACCCTCTTCCCTCCAGTTCAAACTCGCGACTTTTTCGCCCATTCCTCCATAAAGCTGCTCCAATCTTCTTTCTTCAAAGAATAGGGTCGCTAGCGATGAAGACCACATGCCCGCCAATTGAATGTCAAGAGGAGCCGGGCTGCAAAGAAGGAAATACAAGAGCACCGTATTAATCGTGAGCGGCGAGGACGGCGGTGTGTTCTTTCAAGTTGGGTTGGAAAAGGGGTCTGTCTGCAAGAAAATAGGGGTGTCTATAGCAGGGGCTTTAACTTGGGTGGATGATTCTAGAGTTAGGCTACTATCTGTCTCGAAACTTGGTGAATGTCGCAGTTGATGCCGAGTGAAAGCACTGCGCTTGATGCCACTTGTGAGAACCCATTATCGTCTGTAGTACTTTACGACAACGCGGACCACGAAGGAATAATGATTTGATGATCGTCGAGCTGTCCTCATATTGCGTCTCTCCTTCCCTACCTATGCAAGGTTGAGTCCCGGCAGAGAGGGAAAACAGTGAAGCCCCTTCCTCGCGGTCAGATATGGTTTGGAGATGGCTCCGTCCCAGACCGAGGCGCTTGCCAAAATGCCGGGTTCTAATCAGCTAGGCGAGGAGCAGTTGCGATGGACTCTGTTGACGCCTGATCCAACGTTCATGTTCTCGTGTTTTCTGTACACCACTGTCGGAGAGACTGCTTGAATGCTCGGCCACACACACACACACACACACACACACGCACACTGACAAACTCGCAGAACAAGACAACGGCAACGACAACAACAGCAGCAGCAACTACAACAGCAGCAGCAGTGACAATGCAGGACTCGCTGGGCATCGCTGGGTTCGTGGTGACGGCTCTGGGCTTTTTGTTTGCCGTGGAGAGCTGTTGGTGGCAACGCCGCCAGCTGGCCAACACCGAGCGGAAGCTCAGCGAGGCCGAGGCCGCGCGGAATACGGCCGAGGCCGAGGCGGGAAAGCTGCGGGTGGAAATGGAGGAGGAGAAGGTGGTTGGCAAGTTGCGGGGGGAGGTGGAGAAGGAGAAGAAGGAGGTTGGCGAGTTGCAGGATAAGGCGGCAGATACGGAGCGGCAGCGGGTGGCGGCGGTGGCGGAGGGGGACCGGCTGCGGGAGGAAGTGAAGCGGTTGGCGGAGGTTCTCAAGTCGATCGCCATCGCCGCCACCGCTGGCCACCCCGTCTGAACTACATTTTTTGGGGGGTGGTGTTGTTTGCCTTTTCTAAGATAGTGATAATGGATGGCCGACAAACTTACCGGTAGTTTGTCTTAGTTATTATCAGCCCCGAACGTGATAATTATCTAAAGCTGCCTCACCCTGACAGTTGGTTAGACGTGGAAGAAGGAGTGAGTTGTGTATGACAGTGCGTAACGGCAAATGCACCAGTCCCTTGCTGTCGTAAACTTCTCCCAGGGTTACGGCACCAACAGGAACGAAGATATCTAGAGTGGTGATGGTATTGTATGGAGTGAGTGGCAAGAGCCAGAAGATGTGCGCAGTGTGCTACACAACAGCCACCCAGAAATGAGGCCGTTCTCAGTGCCATCTAGCTGAAAATCCGTGGTGTTATCCCACCCCCCCCGCCCATAATTCCGGCCGCCATCAGCAACATTGACCACCTTCTTCCCTCCAGCTCAAACTGCGATCCCGCCCATTCCTCCATAAAGATGCGCCCTGCTGGCGCGCCTAAAGGTCCCTTAATTGGACTTTCTAGCCAACCCAGAATTCCTCCGCTCACGATACCCGTCGTGTCCACGAAGCAGTTGTGCCCCTCCTGCAGCAGTGCCCTCATCAAACCATCATTGGCCATGCCAATGCCTTTGAGGCGTCAGACGTCGAGAGGGCCCGGTTCCGCCTCTTCAATGATCCACTTGTAGCGGCGAATGTCGATGGCTCCCCCGTGCGTGCCTTGTTTATCAGGTGCAACACCGTGATGTAGGCGCTTAGACTGGCTGTGAGCATGGTGTTGCGTTTCGGCCGGGGCGCGCCATTCCTCCCGCCATTCCTTCCAGATGCGCTCCCTCCTCCTCCAAAGAACAGGGCCGCCAGCAACGAAGACCACAGGCCCGGCGGTTGAATGTCAAGAGGAGCCTGGTTGCGAAGAAGGAAATCCAAGAGCACCGTATTAATCGCGAAGATGTCGGCGAGGATTCGAGGCCGGTCTGGGCACGGTAGGAGATGTGTCGCGGTGGTGTGTGGAATCTTTACTGGAACTTGAAACGGTGATGTCTGAACCAGCCCTGGTGCACATGTGTCAGTTTGAAAATGTACCCAAAACAGATGTCAGGGAACTGGACTTACCTTGATGGGCGATAGTTGAGCGCCCGGGGAAATGCGGATGAGGAAGAAATAGAAAGACGAGCAGGAGTGCTTGAAACGAATAAAGAAGAGTTTGCAAAGATGGAAGAAGGCCGCAGAATCACACCAACACACACGCACACTGACGGCATATAAGAGTAGAACTGACCGGCGACGCTTGATGTAGCAGGATTGACGACAAATAACCACGGCGGCAATGATGATGACGACGACAGCGCACGGCGGCTGCTCCGGAACGTTCTAAGCGTGATGCAACTCCGGCTTAGGATGGCGAAGCGAAGGCGAGGCGTGGACCGAACTTTCGTGAGCAATGAGCGCGGGCGCTGGGGCTGTCGGGAGCAGTCGACGGAGCTGTGGAAGCGGGCAAAGTCGGTGTTTGGTGAGCTGCTGCTCTCCTCCCGTGGCTTCAGAGACCGAGATTCCCGGCCTTGGGCCCCGCTCCTTCGCTGGCTTGGACGGCTGCCATGGACGGCTGTGAATCGCTTGCCGAAGGTAAGCTGCCTCGAGTCGCGGCGCCGGCGGCTTGGGCAGATGGAAGCCAAGAAGAATAATTCCTTTGTACGCCTGGATGGGGGAACGAAGGCTGTCGGAGCATGGTAGTTTTCGCCTTGGAGCGAACGGTTGCCCTAACGAGGAGAGCGGATGGGCTTTTGCTGTGGTGGGATGAGAATTGAGATCGGCCCAGGATTCAAGAAGCTGGCAGGCTGGCCATGGGCTTAGCAGATTAGGGGAGGAGCATGGGTGGGCAGGGAGTAGTTTCTGAAGAAGGCACTGCTCTGCGGGCCTGCCTCATGTTTTGAGAGCCGCTTTGCACGTTGGCACATTGGAAAGTACGGTGTCTTGGATCATGGAGGGACATAAATACCTAGGTAGGTAGGTACACTGCAAGAAAACCACTGCCAGGCGAGCATCATATGTGGAACCAAGAACAATGTCATGAAGCACCCCTGACACACAGGGAGAGCCAGCTGCGGCTGCCTCGTTTAACACCTTAACTGAAGAATGTCTCGTCTGCCCTTTTGGCTCCGGGGGGTAAATTGCCTCTCGTATTAGGTTCTGAGTCCAACAGCCTACTTTGCTAACCGTAACCGGGAGGAGATGAGCTCCCGGAGACATGTGTGTCAGCCACGGCAGCAAAATAATCCTCTGCCACAGGGCGTTCTGAGGGTGATGGGAGACCAGCCGCGTCAGCCACAGCAGCAAGGGCATGTACTGTCTCGCCATCCCCAACTCTCGTGCTGTAGCTCAAGAGAGCTCGGAGACCCGCCTGCAGCTGTCTCACGCATACCACCGCCTGGCAACCTCCAGAACCTCCGTTACAGGTACAGGCAGGGCCGGAGGAATCAGTGCTGGCAGCCAAGGCAGCGAGTGCAGTTGCCGCCTGGGTGCGCCCGACCTGTTCGCTATAGCCTCGGACTGCGTAGAGAGCCGCTTGTAGCTGCACAGCCTGCAGTACTGCCTCGCAACGTCCAGGACTTGTGCTAGCACGGAGGGGTTCCCTCTTGCCAGGGGTGGGATGTTGGTGAACTCTGGGGTCCATAGCGGCGATGTTGTCACGAACGCGGTCAGCCGCCTCGCTGGCGCACCTCGCGTATATGCCGACAGGGATCCCTCTGAAGTCGCCAGCTTCACTGGCAGCCGCGTCGGCAACAATGGCGATCGCCATAATCATGGAAGTAGCGACTTGGGGTCGCTCCCAAGGTTTCACCGCCGATGTAACGTAGTCAATGTTGCCGAGAGCTTCCGCAAAGCCTTCCGAGACAGCCGGTATAGATGCGGCTGGTAAAGCGTTGCGAGCATGCTCGTAGATAGTGGCAAAGGGTCTCCCTGGCTCTGCGTTGACGATGGCAGCATATTCGGCAGCGGCGCTAAATATAGCTGTCGCGGCGACTTTTGCCTCGTCGGCCGGTACCGCGGCAACAGAGTAGTTGATATGAGCCATGGTGTTGGCTACCCGTCTCGCGAGATTCGGGCCACCGGCGACGCCAGCGGTGAAAACGGCAGAAGCGATGATTGCGCTCGGTTCGTAATGAGAAAGCGGACTTGGGCGCGGTAGGATACGGCCACTCAAGCTCAAGGTTGGGTTGTCCGTAGGCGCTGGTGTGGCAGGGCGCGAGATTTGCTGGATCGACTTGTCGCTCTGCAGGGCGTCTGCCTTTCCAATTTCAAGTCCTGCGCGCTTGGTGCCCCACGGCTTTTGGCCTAGCCATCTTCCGAATCGCCGCAACGGGTATTCCATTGTAGGTCGATACGTCCTTGAACAGTCCGGGTAAGAAAGGGGAGAGGAGTTGGAAGAAGAACCCATAAGTTGGCGAAATATTTATATTCGCTATGCTAGTGACGTAGCCGTTACTCGTAGATAGATATGCTCCGTATGGTTGTATGACTTGCAAACCGCAGCCAAAGAGATCTGCAAGATAACAAATACGTTAAGCTGTCTCTTCAATCCCTCAGCTGCAGCAGCGAAACCCTAAACTATGCATTTGCTTAAGCGCGCGGTCTTGAGGATAACTACCGTTGGCTACCGGTAGTGCCGGACAGTGAAATCGTGCTCATCACACCTGACAACCACCAACATCGTATTGTTGAGCAAGTCGCCAGTGCCCCAGGGTCCCCCACATACGGACAATGTCATCCCGACGCGCAGGCCGGTTTCCTGGGCCCTCGTCCTGGCCGAGGCGAAGGCGCCCCCACCTTGCCTTGGGAGGGCGACGCCGAGATCGAACCGCCCGGCATCCACACCTTCCCCCTGACCAGGGACGGCGGCGACCAGATGTTAATCCATAACGAGGCCAATGTAGCAGAAATTCATTGTCATAATCGTAACTTTTAGTTATTATACAAAGTAAAAAGTACAACCCACGTGGCCGAAAGCCGGGTATGAAAAGAACAACCCAAGTAACCGTGGCCCGGACCGTATCACAAGGCCACCCCAACCAGCCCATCCGTCTATAGAAACGTTCCCAAAGTCGAAACTTATGATGAACACCTTAATATGTTTCGCTCGCTCCCAGCTCCATCCCCGGGTAATAATCGGAAGCGATCCCCAAGTCCCCCTTGAACCCCTTAAACCCCCGACCTCTCCACCTTGTACGTCTCCGTAACCATGATCCCGCCTCCGGAGCCTTGCCTCTCGCGCTCCTCATCCGACCGCCGCGCGGTCTGCGGTACCAGCTCCTCATCCGACGCATTGCCCCCGCCGCCTCCGCTCTCAGGCCTCCCGCGCCTGACCGTGGTCCTCGTAAACGGCCCGTTAACACCCAGCTTGACATCGGTAAAACTGATATCATCACCGCTCCCGCTCCCCTCCTTGTCGACGCACGTCGTGACCGTGTCCAAGCCCGACTTATTGACGCTGCAGCTCTGGCGCTTCTTCGACCCCGTCATAATGATGGGCTTCCCGTCGGCGCCGACCAGCCCGCCGCCGATGGTGCGCAGCGGGACAGAGTTGCTCTCGTTGCCGCCGCGGTCGCCCGACTGCTTGTGGTAGCCCGCCGACGACGTCTCGCCGAAGATGCGGCGGAAGGCGCGCTTGTAGAGGGGTCGGCAGACGGGGATGCCGATGCAGATGAGCGTGATGGCCATTTCGGCGGAGGACCAGACGATTAGGCCGACGCTGTCTTCTGTTGAGGAGGGGTGGGGTGGTTAGTGGAT